>VXBZ01002986.1:0-66506 GCA_013399135.1 Heliornis fulica
TTCTGTGATTCTGTGATCTGATATAAAAAAATCACAATGTAATCAGAATGTTTTTAAACCAGGGCACGGTCCCTCCCTCATTCCTTTTTTTATTTTTCCCTCCTGTGTCTCTGTGTCTTTTTTTTTAAATTTTTTTTATTTTTTTTTAGAATGAGTTTTCTTTATGCAGAAAGTCTGGCACTGAAATTTTGTGTTGACAAAAGGGTATTTTTCTAATAGAAGATGTTCAACTGCTTCTACCCAGAAGGATATTAATACATATTCAGGGCAGTACTAGTGTGCCATAAATAAAGCTTAGGGCAAGAGACTGAACTGTAAGTATTGAACAAATAACTGTTTATTAATTTTAAAGCAACCACCTGCTTTAATGGGGCAAGGTACTGCGGGAGAAAAAAAAGAAAGAGCCTACCTTTAATTTCTGTGAAGGATTGAGCAATGTAAACATTGTGCAGAATTAATGATGAAATTGTTTAAGTGCTTTTCTCCATAACCTTAACATTATTTTAATATAATCTTCTGCTTAAAGTGTATATATATACATATGCATATATATATGCATGTGTGTACATATATATGTACCTGTGTTTATATATTATTAAATTTTCAATCGTCTACCTACCAGGCCTTCTATGCAAATGGGAAGCCTCCTCTTTCTATGGTGTTGTTCAGTGCAGCTGAGCTCCAGTGCTACAAGGGCTGTAAGGAGAAAGGGTAAGGCTTAGGTCTTGTTCAGGCTCTCTGAAAATGGTGATCTCATCTGATACAGCAGAAAGCATAGGCTCTTAAAGCCCTTTGTGTGTGTTATTCCTTATGGAAGCAGAGAGATGAAGGAACTGGAATCTCAAATCCAGTAATTGAGTGATTCTGAAAGCCGCAGTGGGGTTCTTCCTCTTTCCCAGGGGCAAAGTAGTAGTGCATTTCTCTTATGCAGCCAGAACTGGACACCGGTAATTTAGACCATTTATATTTGTCTACTTCATGGCACACCATTCAACAGCGTGCAACAGAGATAAACCCCTGTGTTTTCCACTCCTCAACACAACTGTAGGAACATAACAGTGGTCATAACAAAATCAGGTCTTAGGTGCATGTCACCCAGTGTGCTCCTTCTTACAGAAAATGAAAACAATATTTTAAAATGAATGAGGGTGAACTCTATTGACTGTACTGTCTCACAAATGTTTTAGGGCTATCCTGAGGCAGGCTATGTGTCAAGCCCATTGCATCTGGTGGAAGAATGAACATGTGTGATGCTCTCTGTAATCTGTCATACCTTTATCACTCGGCCTTCTCAAGGGAGCAAATTCCAAAGTGTAACTATGTGTTGTGTGAGAAAGGACACCCTTTTCACATAACCACGGAATGTTAGGAGTTGGAAGGGACCTCAGAATATCATCTAGTCCAACTCCCTGCCCAAGCAGGATCATCTAGATTAAACCACACAGGAACACATCCAGATTGGTCTTGAATGTCTCCAGAGAAGGAGACTCCACAAACTCTCTGGCATGTCTGTCCTAGTGCTCCGTCACCCTCACAGTACTTCAGTTTGAACTTTTTTGCTTCATTATGTAGAACGTAAGGCTGGAACAAACCAGCTGGTTGGTATTTGCATTGAGTGTTCTGCTCTTAGAAGTGATGCCAAGAGTGGGTTAGTACTCTGGGGAACATGGGAATTCAGTCTGATATATCCCCACTCACCACAGCCAGCAAAATATTTTCCAGCACTGTAACTAAGACCCTTTACTGTGTGTCACCTTCAGATGCCTCTTTTGGAGCTGAGGAGTCCTAATCTTTTATCAGTCTCACTCCAGATGTAAGCTTTCTCCTGCTCCCAGTCATTCTTGTTAGCTTTATCTGTACTTTTCACGTTCTGCTGTATCCCTTACTGAGGAAGTGATTTGGAGTTTCATGTGCTGTTCAAGAGACAGCTGTACCTGGAATGTATATAATCCTAATAGTTCCCTAGCTTTATTTGGTACTGTGCTGATATGTTTAGTAAACTATCCAAAATGGTTCCAAAAATATCTTTATTTATGAAAAAAAATCTTGAGGTTGTATGTGTGTTAAGGAATCAGAAGGCTCCCAGTCTGTCGTTGGGCCCAGTGAATGCCCTGGTCCTCTGTCCCTTATCCCAGATTTGGCCCAGGATGGATTCCCAGGAGGGGAAGCACTACTAAATTTGACACAGGGGTAGTGATCTCAGAGAAGTTATTAATTTCACATCTGTTGGTGGTTGACTTTTGGTAGACATTTAAACTAAGCCTCTTAAGATGAAAATTACCTGAAAATATCCCTGAAAGCATTCCTTCCCTCTGTATTTGAACTAGCAGTGAACTAGACTGGGGAACCAAGATATATAAAAACAACAATAAAAAAGGGACCAAGTACATAAGTGAACAATAGCACAACATGAAGAGGGCAGTGGCAAGGAAGAAGGTTCTGCTTCTTCTAATGGCAGGACCACCTGATGCTGTTCAGAAAGGCAGCTGAAGGACAGCTCCAGGAAAGTGCTTCAGCCCAATGTCAGAAGTGAACTGTTCTGTGTCACCTGTTGAGTGGCCAGGCAGCAGTGCCATACCCTGTGACTTCAGCTGCAGAGCTCAGGGGGTTTGTGTCATGGGTAGCAGACAGGATTGTGAGTGAGGAGATGAGGATATGGGTGGAGGAGAATACGGAGACACAGGACACAAATGAATAAGATACCAGGCGTTGCTAGCTCTCCTGCTCTTGGAACAGCATGCTACCCATCTACTTCAGCCATTGCACAACCAGAGATGGATGGGGAAAGAAAACAAGCAATAATTGCCTAGTATACCATACTTATCTGTTTTCAGATGTCTCTCATTCGTTTCTATACTTGAGGAGGATTTAAGTGAATACATCGAGAAGCTAAATGTAATGTCCTTTAACAAATCTAACTTCACAACAAATCCACCAAAGGCAGATGCACAAAAAGACAAAAAGATGTGTGCACGTGACAAGGCAGGAAAAGCAATATAGCTTTGTATATTTGCTATGTATATTTGTAATAGCGAAGCACATCATGATGCAGGAGATCAATCTGTAGCTTGTCAGAGGCAGTGTAGAAGACACAGGTAATAAAATAGTTAATTAAAGCTGTGTGCAGGGGTAATAGTCTCAAAAAAAATTTTTTTGAGGAGTCCTATATGAATATTTGCACAATATTAACCAAATAGTGGCTGTACCTTTTCATAAAGGGGTTTCATAAAATCTACATGTGTTTCACAAAGGTTGAGTTTTGGTCTGGTTTGTTTTTCACTTTTTATTGTTGCTGTTGTTTATATGTAATTATTTCTAATGGCTTTTTATTCTGGTAACTAAAATAGATTTATAAATGATGAAATTTCCCCTGCCATTAAAATGAATATTTTGCAGCAAAAGTATCTCTTAGAAATTGTTTTCTACTAGACATCAATTATTATGTAAAATGGGAGGACTTTTCCAGGTTTCTTATTGAACTCCTCATTGTATCCTACATTGGCACTGAGCTTCAAGCTTTGATAAAATCTACCAAGATATCTACACGCTGCATTTTGGAATAGCTGGATGGTTCATGTGTCCTGCCCTTGGATGAATCAAATAGCTATCCCTGAAAATAGAGACAGCTCGTTCCTGTTTCTCTGTGCTAAGAAAATTCTGTCTGCCACATTTTTGTCATAGGCAAAGTCATGTTGATGTTAGTTGTTAACACAGTCGCTGATCTCAAGATGGCATATAGAAAGGTGGGAAATTTCTTTTTATAAAAATGGTGACAGCCTTGTATTGATTTCATCTGAGTATCTTTGTAATTATCATGCAATGTGGGAAAATGGATCCATTAATGATCGAAGACTTCTCAGATACCCTTGAAAAAGAAGAATTTGGTAAAGATTTTATGCCACGTTGCCATATGATTTTTGAACAGGCTTAATTTCAGTAGTGTAAATGCAAGAAGGTTGAATTAGCAGAAAATTGTACATATGGCAAGACAAATGAAGAATTAATAGAGGGAGCTCATCATAGCCAACAATGTGAAAGACTGCATAATTTATATTAGCTTCTTTCAGTAAAGAATCTGCATGTATTGAAGCTCCAAGGTGAAACTAGGAAATGTCTTGAATTTGAACTCTTTCAGTGATCCCTCTATCTCTCAACCCTGACTGTGATGAGTTTTAGGAGATCAGAGGCTCTCTCAGGACAGGAACAAAGTGGTAGGGAAGGATGCTAATTATCTCCATATGATCTGGATAAATCATTCTTTGGAGTGTGATGCTGAGACTTAATTTTTAGCCATAATGTTAATGATTGCAGCAAATGGCAGCTCGTGAGGAAATGCACAACTTGTCATGATCTGTGTGCAAGTCCTGGTTCAAAGCCATGTTGTCCACTCGCTACTTTGTGCGAGTGATTATAAGGCACATCACTGCAGGAACAACAAAAGTAAAGAACCAAAAGGAAAATAAAACAATCACAACACTTTAATTTCCAAAGCTAACAAATAAAAAAATAAAAAGTAATGTTGCTTAAAAGAAATTAAGAGGGGCAGAAAAAGGATATATATGAGCAAATGCTCTTTGTTTAAAAAAATGTAATCTTGGAATCTCAGAGGAAATGCACACAATGCCTTAAAATGATCTGGTTCAGGCAGTGAAGAGAAAATAAAATCCAATAAAATCCAAGCCACTGTAAGGAGTGACTTAAAAGGTGAAAATACTATTAAAAATAATTATACATCACGCCAGGTATGATATATTCATGCAAAGAATGAATCATTCATCATTGTAATACTGAATGATGTCCTCTCCAAATAAGGAACTATTGAAGAACATAAAATATGGCACATTAAATAGAAAAATGCAGTCAGATTAAAAAAAAATAAATTGAGTAATGACTTGCTTGAGAATTAATAAATAAATGCAATTTAAGAAATAAATCCTTTGGAAACACATCATATACAGGAAGCTTCCAAGACACTGTTGGTTGCAAGGTTAAATAGAAGGCCAAAGTATAAATGTTGTGATTATAGACTACTTATCCTGTAGAAGACCAAACAAATGAATGAACTCTTGACATTTGTGTTTGCCATGGAGGAGCTGAACAAGTTTATTTTGCACCAAGGAAACCATCCTTATGGGAGATGGTTCAAACATCTGCCTACGAAATATCTGTAGAAAAAAAATTCTAAGGGAACAACAAATGAACTGCTGTTCAGAGATAATAAAGTCATTACCATATTCACCTTAGATCCCTTAAAGAATTAAAGGATGGAATATTTAACCAGTAACTGTTTAAAACTGCCAATAGAATGTGTAAATGTGAGAGAAGTGTGGGTAAGGTCTGTGGAACCACAGAGAATGACATCTAGAGCCCATGCTGGGCAGGCTGGTGGAGGCTCTCATAAAGCGCAGAGGGGAAAGATGTGAGCAGGCATTGGAAATCTGTCAGTTTTCTAAAGGAACTACAAACATACAGGAGCTTGGGTAGATATACCAGGATTTAAAAAAAGGCTTTTGGTAAATGCACTCACCAAAAGCATTTAAAGACGAACAGGATGATGATGGCACTCTGATAGATAAATAATGTTTTAAAAGATCAGAAGTTGAAATTACAGAATCACAGAATCACAGAATGTTCTGGGTTGTAGGGGACCCCAAGGATCATCGAGTTCCAACCTCCCTGCCACAGGCAGGACCACCAACCTCCAGGCCTGCATCTAGACAAAGTTGCCCAGGGCCCCATTCAACCTGTCCTTGAACACCTCCAGGGTTGGGGCATCCACCATCTCTCTGAGCAGCCTGTTCCAGCACTTCACCACTCCTTCCATAAAGAACTCCCCCTGATATCCAATCTAAACCTTCCCTCCTCCAGCTTAAATCCATTCCCCCTTGTCCTACCACTATCTACCCTTGTAAAAATTTGATTCCCCTCCCTTTAGGTACTGGAAGGCTGCAATGAGGTCCCCCTGCAGCCTTCTCTTCTCTAGGCTGAACAAGCCCAGCTCCCTCAGCCTGCCCTCATAGGGGAGGTGCTCCAGCCCCCTGATCATCTTAGTGGCCTCCTCTGGACCCTCTCCAACAGCTCCACGTCTTTCTTGAATCAGGGGCCCTGGATCTGGATGCAGTGCCTCACAAGGCACTCAAGAGGACAGAGTAGAGAGCGACAATCCTCTCCTTGTCCCTGCTGGCCACCTCTCTTTTGATGGAGCCCAGGACACCATTTGCCTTCTGAGCTGCGAGAGCACACTGCTGGCTCATGTTCAGTTTCTCATCCACCAGGACCCCCAGGTCCTTCTCAGCAGGGCTGCTCTCAATGAGCTCTTCTCCAAGCCTGTATGTATGTGTGGGATTCTTCTGGCCCAAGTGCAAGACCCTACACTTTGCAGTGTTAAACCTCATGAGGTTCACCTAGGCCCACCTTTCAAGTCTGTCCAGATCCCTCTGGATGGCTTCCTTTCCTTCTATTTTGTTAACTGCACCACTCAACTTGTAGTTTTCAGTTCTTCCATTTTCTTAGAGTGGGAGGTCACAAGGAAGGACCTCTTTCATGGTCTGCATATATATCCATCCATAAATAACTGAGAAATAGCAGAAATGACACAACATACAATATGACAAAGCTTACCGATGACACTAACCAATTTAAAGCTCCAGAAATGAACGATTGTGGAGAAGATCTACAGAAGTATTTCATAGTCTGTGTTCATGGCACCTAAGCAGGGTGTCCCGCTCTCTCTGGTGTGCAGCAGAGAGAGCACAATAGCACATTTCACAGGTCAAGTTAGCACACAGAGCAGAGGAGGCTAAGGAATGATGGGGAAGGTGCTGACCCTCATCAATCCAGGAGAGAGTGAGTTGCACACTGAAGACTCTTAGAGTACTCTTCTGGAGAAGCATTGTGACATGCTAGGGATATTTTCCTTTTAAAGAAATAAAAACGTATAGCAGTGTGGGAAGTAACTGATTGTGAAGGATATCAGAGTGTTTTATACTAATCTTTGTTGACTTTGTGAAGTCAGATGATGATTTTGACCTTTGCAGAAGGGATCAAAAGAAGAGTGAACACACAACAAGGAATTCCATCTGGAAGGGCCAGCAGCGAAGAGTAGAGATTGAAAGGGAAGTGTTTGCATGGTATAACATGAAAGTAGAAGAAATTTGACAGTTACAAAACATATTAGATTAAGAATGACAGATTGTAATGGTTTTAGGTGAAAGAAAATGGAAGGCTACATTTAGTTAGATAATAAATAAGGTAAGATGTCTACATCTCACAGCCAGCCTACTCCAGATTATGAAATTCTGCCTCTGAAAGTGTTGAATAAATGATGACTCTTACCACTGGATCCACTAACCCTCCTCTCTGACTGTTCCATTCACATATATTCCAAAACAGTTTCGAGAATGTGGATGTGCTAAGAATTAGCATGTCTACCTATTAAGATTTCCTTCTTAATATTCAGAATAAGACTAGGGTGAATATTGCTAGTCACATTTTATAGATGATGAGTAACATTAAACTGGGGAGAGACGCCAGGCATTTTAGATGATTAATAGGCAAGACACTGTTAATCTCTGAGGAGAGGGTTTGCAGCTTAACTGGAAAAGGGGAAAATACTCAGAACCTCAGCTCCAGACCATGGAGATGCTGTTCTCAGTATCAGCAATGTAACTAATGAAGCAAAGGAAGATTCTGGTAATTGTTTCATCTGTTAATAATACTTTCCAGTCCTGCAAGAGAAAATTTAATTTTTTTCACTGAATATAGTTAGATTTCCTCCTTGAACCTATTCAGGGATGGAATTCAGTTGCACAGAAGTAGACATCTGCATCTGAGCTTGTCATCGGTGACACGCTCCCCCCGCCCTGCATAGTGTTGTTGGAGGCATACATGTTATTTATTATATGCTTATTATATTTATTAATATGATATTATTTCAAGCTAACCTAGACATATTTCTGTAGCAGAATCCTGGTGTAGTCCTTATTTCTCTGTTGACTCTAAAGGATCCTAAAGGAACTTGTTCATATCCTTTGAACAGTTGTTCTTTCACATATTCTTATGGCCTTTCTCCAGCTGCAGGTGTGGTTGTGCAACGATTTTCTCCCCTTGTTAATTGTTTAATGCCAGAGGCACTGCCAACATAGCTGATTGGCTTGGCTTTGGCCAGTTATGGGTCCATCTTGGAGCTGACTGGTATTAGCTCATTGGTTGGACATAAGGGTACCTTCTAGCAGCTTCTCACAGAAGGCATCCCTGTGCCTCCCCACTCCAAAACCTTTCCACACAAATCTAAAACATCTACCTTCATTAAAAAGGCTGCTTATAGAAATTTCACTTGATTAGCAACAAAAGGAAAAAAAATAATAAAAAATCATAATTTCATTTTCACTTCACACTACTGCTCATCATCTAAGTGTTCACTAAACTCGGGCCAAGATTTGGACCTCTTGAGTTTAAGGACTGGTGCTCTATGGACATTTTCAGATTGTCTTTCTTTGGGGACTCTTCACATTTTCTGGAACCACGTTACTGAAAAACTGTCTATTGCAGATCCATGAGTCCACCTCACCTTTCACCTCAATTTCTTGTCTGGTGAAGGAAAGGTATTGTTATGTCAGCAAAAACCACAGAATCACAGAATGTTGGGAGTTGGAAGGGACCTTGAAATATCATCATCTAGTCCACCCCACCCCCCGCCTGAGCAGGATCTCCTAGATTAAATCACACAGGAACACATCCAGATTGGTCTAGATTGTCTCCAGAGAAGGACACTCCACAACCTCTCTGGGCAGCCTGTTCCAATGATCTGTACAGTGTTATTCTCACCCTCAAAAATGGATTCATGCTGCTAAAGTACCAAACTGGAGTGTGTTTATAACACAAAGGCCTCTTCAGTTAAACTGAAATCTGGAAAAGGAGATTCACTGTTATTAATTAACATTGAGATTCACACTCACTGTTAATGTGTGCATGCTGTAATTATAATTGGTTCACTTGAAATACAGGCAAAGTTTTACATTGGTCCTCATTAATTTCTATTTGCTCTCGGATCAGCCTTTCATGGGGCCCAAGCAAATTCTGTGCATAAAAAAGTCTCCTGGATAGTTTTAATGATCTTTGTACCTACACTTGAGATTTATGTCACATGGCACTGCAATCTTTGGAGTTTAAATAAACATATGGTAGAATTAAAACCTAATGTATTTGGTCTTTTTCTGGTAGACATGGAAGCCCTTATTTGGTAGGACAGTGAACTGGCACTTAGGAGCCTGAGGTTAAATCTTGGCTTTTTTACAGAGTCTTCTCTGACTGTGGATGGTACTTACAGAATGTTCCACAAAAGCATAAGTAAATGTAGATGGTGCATTATCTGTAAGACTAGTGTAATATTTAGTCATCAAAGTAGTTTCCTAGAGGAGAGGAATAGTTGCATGGAGAGTACCGTACAGATAATGGGATTTCTCAACAGGATTGCCAAATCACCAATCTACAGGGGGTAAAACCACGTTTGTTTGCCTTATCTTTGGAGATTATAGTATATTTAGAACTGCTCAGTCCTTTAAGGTCTTAGAGCATGGGGCTTTCAACCAGGGGCCTCTTCTAACTACTGCAATGAAAATAACCAAAATGCTGATGATATTGTTAGTGAAATCCAGACATCCTTTTTCATTTACTTTATTCTCAGAAAGTTTTAACATCAGATGATGGAGATGAAATTTCTACTACACATTGATACAGGGTCCAGCACCACTTCCTTCACATCTCCTGTCAATTAAATGTCAGAGACTCCTCCATGCACTGTCTGTAAACCAGTGATAACTCAAGGAGACAAAATATAACCAAAATTCCCACCCTCAGAAAAAGAATCATGGGAGTCTGTACAGAGGAAACATCGTCTGCTTCAGGTAGTTCAGGGTTTAGAAGCACACTTATGCCCCATGGCAGGGAAAATAGAACTACAGTCCCTTCTGTTCTACTCTTAATAACTGATAATGCAATAATAAATACATAACAGTAATAACAATATCAAGAATACATGGCTGAGTGAAGATGAACAGTTTGAATAAGTCAACTTCATTAGTGCAGCCTTATTTGGTGAGGTGCTAAGTACTCTCTTTTTCTCACCTGATGCATCTTGGAGGTTCAAGACCCATAGATAGTCACCTGTTTCAAATGAGCCATTTCATTCTAAAATGCTTGAAGATGCAAGAACTTGAAAGTAATTATACAAGCTGCTGAAAGATAAACTCAACAGGAGGCATGTTGGCATGTTCAATTGAGGCCATTGTTCTTTATTTTTTTTTTTCCTTTGCTTAATTATTTTAAAAAAGAGATGTATTCTACAATGTGCAGTAAATTGATAAAGGCAAGCAAGGCATTTGTTGCAGGGCAGTAGGCAAAGCAGGGACCTGTAAACCTTTTGATCCACATAGCTGGCTCTACTGAAAAAAGGAGATAAAAACAAAGTAAAAGTGAAACAAGTTATTAACAAATTAATCTTTTTCGAGAGGTGAATACCTTGGTTTCCACTCAACAATAATTGGATTCATGGCTCCGTTGCAGACTGTAATACTCCTATTAGAGTAAAAGGAGGGGGGAGGGGGTGTCATTTGAATGTTTCCTTGCAAAGATAGTGTGCAGCACGGCAGGTATACTGTTTGCAATGTTATATTGGTTGTGGGCTGCTGCGTTGTATATATCAGTGAATATAATGTTTGCTTACAAACTTCAGGGAAACTTTGTGAGTAAAAGCAAGGGTGTATGGTATGTGCTTTTAGGTAAAAACTAAAATATGTGATGACTGAATAGAGATAGAGTTTATACTGAATATCAGAACTCAAAAACTATTTTTAAAACAGAATCAATGCCAGAAAAAAAAATAATATTCCTGCAATACCTACTTATAAAGGGCCATCAAAAATAAAAGGTGATTTGCATAATACATCTGGAGAAGAAACAAGGTGGGGTTTTCTTCTATTAGATAGAAAAGCACATCCAGTCTCAAATAGGAATGACTTTTTAAAAAATAAATTCAAATTTGAAATAAAATCTAGTCACCTGAAAAGTTTTGGTTTGATAATTTGACTTATTTGTTCCAGTCATAGCTTTAACGTATTTATTCCTCTAAATTAATTTACAATTAAGTGCAAACATTTGGCTTGAATTGAAAGGAACCTTCTGTTTTGTAGTTGTTCATACATACCATATTAAGGATTTTGATCTTTTTTTCCTGTATTTTTACAAAGTGGGAAATTTCTCAAAATCAATTCTTTGCTGGGAACATAGAGATTTCCACGGGTCAGCACTTAGGGGTGAAAAATTGTTCCTTTGAAAACTGTCTCACTAACCATTCCCGAAAACACATAGAATGGGCACAGGGAGATTCTTTGGCTTTCAAGAAGGGAAAGGAAGTTCCTTCTTTGCCACAGGCTAATACCTGACCTGCTGTGCTGGTCCCTCACAAACCAAAGTTCTACCAGAATTTGTAATGCAGATAAAGCAGTATTAGTGTAACTTTAATAAGAAGGGAGGGCAATGGGGAAAGCAACCATTTATCCCTAATGGGCACCACTGAATACTGAAAAAAACCCCAATCATCCCCCCCTCAAAGAGCATAATAATAGTTGGCATCTATGCTATATGTTTAATGTGGGTAAATATAAGGACTCCTGTAAGATGCCTTGCATAGTGACTTTTTTAGGATTCATATGTCTAGCAGTGAAATATATGCATGCAAAAAATCTTTTAATTTCAGTGCTAAGTCAAGCTTCTCTTTCGACTTGTCTGTTTCATCCTTCATTTTCCTTCAGAGCTTCATTCCCTAAACTAAGCTCAACTTCATAGACCTCGTCTTTCTTATGGCCTACTTAGGTCAATATCTCCAGGTGCATCCTCCACCCAAGGGAATCACAGGATCACAGAATGTCAGGAGTTGGAAGGGACATCGAAAGATCGTCTAGTCCAACCCCCCAGCCGAAGCAACATCACCTAGATCGGGTCACACAGGAACACATCCAGATTGGTCTTGAATGTCTTCAGAGAAGGAGACTACACAATCCTCCCTGGGCAGCCTGTTCCAGTGATCTGTCACTCTCACGGTGAAAAAGTTCCTCTTTATATTCAGGTGGAACTTTCTATGTTTCAGCTTGGAACCATTTCCCCTTGTCCTATCACTGGCCAACACCAAGTGAAAGGACAAGGGGGAATTGTTGAAGATCTTCCATCTTTGGTATTGGAGGAGCTATTTCTCTATGTTATTAAAATTTGGATCCCTTCTTAATCATATTTCATACACTTTCCGGGAAAAAATAAATAAATCATGCTTTGTGAGGGTTTTTTGTTTGTTTTTGATCTTTTTTTTTTGTTTTTGGCAAAGCCCTCCTATTTCTATTCTGGAAGTGGGGTAATAAGCATTGTTGTTTCATAACCACTAAACTTAGTTATTTTAAATATTTTTGTTGTTTTCTTTGTAAAGAATGACAGCATTGATTGGATGTAGGAGTGGACATTTGAGGGCTATGTGAGACTGGGAGTATAGCATAACGCTACTGATGAAGTTCTCTCTATACTTAAGGCCTCCCACAGACCCTCCAGAAATGGAGATTTCAATCAAGGGCTGCAAAAACATGTTTGATTCCATAGGTAGCCCAGGATCATAAAGGTATGAGAGAGCTTAAAAAATTACATCCTTTCCTCATCTTGTCCTGACATTTTCTGCATGACATTAAGTATGGACAGTGTCTGCACAGACATTTAATTCATTACCCAGAGCACTGCAAAGCCTATGTGTGGAGTGCCAGATAGTCAGTATACAATAATGTAATCTTTAAAGTGACCAAAGTAAGGACTTTTTTTCTCATCTTAACCATTGGAATTATTTTATTTATCATGAAATTCTTTACACTTTAAGCGTACTGTGCTTTGCATGTAATTACGGTGTAGAATTACTGTATGCATGTAATTACTATACAGCCTTCTACTGATTTGTTCCGAACTATGAAATATTTTATGTTATTTTATCAAAATCAAATAAGAAAAAAAAAACAAATCTTTTAAGAACCCCGTATAGCAGCCTATCCATGTGTGAAAGCTAATAAAAAGCTTTAATGCTTGGACTATCAGATTCTCTGGTATCACACACAGAAGCCAGAACCAGAGCTTTAACTTAAGCATTAACTCAAATGGATATGAATCTCTTGGGTGCCATTGGGAAAGCAAGCTGAAGGGTGGAAGACAAGAACTCAAGTGCACGCATTGCATATCCACAGGGCAAATGACTCCTATACTTATTAGACTTACACTCTCTGACCTTGTGCATAAAGATGTGAAATGAGGCTTGAAGTAAAACAGAATGCTGTATGATTTGCAAGAGTTAAATGAAAAAGAAAGGCCTAAGGCAAAAAAAACCCCAACCCCACCAACCAACCACAAAATCCCAAATCCATGAAAAGTACCCCCATCCCAAATTTTCTGGTTAAAAAAAACCCAACCCAAATTAAAAAAAATCACAACTGCATTGGTAAGTTTCAAATTTTTTCTGTAGTTCCAAAAGAGGACATAGTTGTTATGGAGGGTCTGGTGACATACCAGATATACTCATGTTATGAAATGCAAAGAAAATATATTGATTAAGTTGTTATTCAATTCAATAAGTCACAAGATATTTCATGGAGTATTCAGTAAGTCACAGAATAAGTCTCTGTGTGATTCTGGATTTCAGAAAAAAATTTCACAAACAAAAAGTTGGTGGTTTTAAACTTCATGGAAATATAGAACAATAAGAACTACATGATTGTGCAAGATTTTTGGAGTTAAGTACCTTCAACAAAGATGTAGTGGGGCTGTGCCACGAAGAGCTTGAAACACATAGTTAATGGCACAGATGGTTTCTAGCAACCATCAGAGTCTCTGGTTTGTTCTTCAGCTGTAGAAAAAGCCAGGAATTTCCACAGCCAGAAAAAGCTGAAGGATTCTACCACAAATGCTCCTGGCTTTTTCCTGTCCTCACTTTTGTCTGCTGATGTCCAAAGGTATTTGCAACAAAAAAGGACACTTTCCTTTCTCCCTTCTGTTCACTAACTTTATTCACCTTCTGAGAACTCATTTTACAGTACACAAAAAATGAGGCATTGTGTTGTATAAGTTAAAATTTTAGCTTGCAAATATTAAGAGTTTGGAACTGTGGAGTAGGTACGCTTCTTTTGACTTCATTGTGGGAGCTGCAGAGTGTTCATTTGTTTCTTAAAAGATGCTGTTAAACTGTTTGGGGTACAGCACTCTTCCTATTAGAAAGTGGTCGCACTTTTGGCTTTGTTTTTTTACTGATGGAAAGATTTTCACTTCCCAGACCCAACTTCTTTTTGCCTGGTGTCACAGATGTTAGACTGAGAGAATCCAGTCTCTTTTCACCTTTAAATGAGTAAGAAGATAAGCTGGTTGAAACAGAGATTTTCTTCTACTGATTGAATAACTGAACTGTGACAAGCTCTGGAGATAAGTTCAAGTGAGACTCCCACCTGGAGTACTGTGTCCAGTTCTGGGGTCCCTGGTGCAAGGACATGGAGCTGTTGGAGTGAGTCCAGCAGAGGGCTACAAAGATGATCAGAGGGCTGGAGCACCTCTCCTGTGAAGACAGAGAGTTGGGCTTGTTCAGCCTGGAGAAGAGAAGGCTCCAGGAAGACCTTATTGCAGCCTTCCAGTACCAGATGGGGCCTACAGGCAAGTTGGAGATGGACTGTTTACAAGGACATGTTGGGATAAGACAAAGGTCAGTGGGTTTAAACTAAAAGAGGGAAGATTTAGATTAGACATTATGAAGAAATCCTTCCCTCTGAGGGTGGTGAGGCCCTGGCACAGGCTGCCCAAAGAAGCTGTGGCTGCCCTCTCCCTGGCAGCATTCAAGGCCAGGTTGGATGGGGCTTTGGGCATCCTGGTCTAGTGGAAGGTGTCCTTGTCCAGGGAAGGGCATTTGAACTAGATGATATTTAATCTTCCTTCCAACTCAAACCAGTCTGTGACTATGGTTCAGATGTTTCAATAACATCAAGTGGCAGAGGATTTTTTATAAAGCCACTAGCTCCTTCTAGGTAAACCCAGTAATATGTTAGAAAAGCAATCAACACAGTATTTTCTTCAGCTGGTCTTTTTAGTGCAGTTTATTTGGATTTTGAATACAGATATTGTAGAGTTAAAAACAAATGCTCTCTGAAAAAGGTTCAGTAAAGACTTGGTGAAAATTTGGACAATAAAATTTCATATCACCAGAGCTTTTGCCAGGAAATGTTATCTTTCCATCAAATCATGACAAGTCGTATAGCTAATCTGTACAGTTGTGGTGTGGCTGAAAATGCTGAGCCTTCGAAAATAAATATTATCCCTGCATTCAGCCTCTCTGTCATCTCCTGATGATTTGGACAAATACCATTTCAACATTGATGGTACATATGAGAAAAAGGAGATGATGCCTGCCAGCTTCTCTAGCACCAGGCCATACAGCAGAGTGTCCCCCACATTGTGTCCATTACAGGTGGAAGCATTTGCACTGCTGAACAGAGGAGCTGAAGTTCAAGCACTGGACCCTGATCCTCATTTCAATGACACCCCCAGCTGGTGCTGCCAACTAGCTCACTCCAACTGGAACCTCCTGCACAAGGTGTTGTAGGGATAGATGGTTGTGCCACTCCTCCTACGGCTAGAAGCTGGTCCCATCACCTCCTCATTTTGTAGACTTGACCTACTGAAGGTTCATGGATGCTAATTGTGCCATCAGCACCCAGACACAATGATGACAGAAGTATCTACTGGAGGGAGAGAATTGGTGGTGTGACATCAGTCCATGGTGGGAAATGTGTTGGCTGTTGAGGAAATCTACAGCCATCCATTTCCCTGGGCCACCTCTCTGGGTCAGGGAGGGCACAATGTCTCTCTAGGTTGTCGTGAGTCATCAGAAGATGTTTGCACTCTCCTGGGGAGGAAAGGTCTCACCTGGAGACAGAGCTTTTGCTGCTATCTAGTTTTCAGTTCCTGTAAACCAATAGCATTTCCTCAAAAAAAGGATAGTCTAGACCTTTCCAGTTTCAACCTACTGAATTAATCTCTGCCCATACATAACTCAGAATAGAAAAGGATAAAATTGTTGAAGAAATAGCCAATGGAAAAAGAAATAAGGGATGAAAACTTCTAATGGAAAATAACAGCAATTCACATATTATGTCAAAGACATTAAAGCATAACACACAAAAAATGTATAAAACTGTACAAGCATTGTTCCTACCAGAGCAGAAAAGGTAAGTGTTGCAGATACTCAGCTACAGCGAGTGTTTTTTATTAGATCATGTGGTGTGTATAATAATCTATGCAAAAATAACATTACGGAATTATACTTATTATGTAAAACATGCAGACATAACTTAGGAAGGTTAAATATTCTGTGTGGAAATCAAATCCTTTCAGATATCAGGGGAAAAAAGTGGTTTTGCATAGTCCTTCCTGAAACTTGTGATACAATGACTGCAATTTGTTCACCACATGCAGCTTTGCATGCAGAGTAAGTACATTAAAAGAATTGTGAGCACCCTGGTTGTAAGCACAAGCAAAATGTAATGAATGAAAAGCCAGGTTCTGCAGCAATATTCTAATATATTGCACCTATAAGCAGTTAGGGAGAATTATATAATTGAAATTAAGTGATCTGGAAAAAGAAACAAAAGAACTGTTGGAAAGCTTTTACATGCCAGCCTGAGAGCCGAACTTGGACAATGAAAACTTAATATCAGAAAGCAAATTCTCAGAGGGAATTAATACCTTTTTAAAAACAAAACAACTCCCCTCCAAAAAAGAGAACAGAGATGACAAAAGAATGAAAAACCAAGTAGGCTGTGCAAGAGCTTCTGGGAAGCACCTCACCTACACTGAGAAGAACTCAGAATATTGCATTATGATGAGTTCATCCAGAGGACCAGAAAGAAAACAGAAGAACCAAACAAAACATCTGAAACAATTGCCAGAATGGATGGGAGCAGAAAGGGAACAAATCTGCTGACCCTTCTTCCCAGAGGACCTGAACTTGAAACTTACATCATAGAAACTGCCCATCATAGAAAAACCATGTGGATCTAATGAAGGTGTGAATCAGAAAGAATGTGTTGGCAGCAGAAGAGATACAAAAAAGTTTTGTCAGGGACAGTTCTGATTTGGTGGATAACATCAAACACATCTGGAAAGAAGAACATACACTTGAAACAAGGCTTAATCTCTGGCAGTAAAACCTGAATAAATGAGCTAGTCAAAGGAGTATTTTTATTGTGAGCACAGCAGAAGGTAAGGGCCATGGCACTTTGAAGTCAACTTAGTGAAATACAGTGCATTGAACCAGAAGTCTTAAAATACTACTTTTATGCCATGCTCAGTGCCCCTGAATAAATAGCATTAATATTCCCAGGACAGTTCTAAAATACATTTAGTAAAATAGTGACTGAAACACAGATGGGAGACACTGTTGGATCTTGCACTCCCTTGTCTTTGTGTAGACTTTGGAGGATGTAAAGGAAGTTTGCTTGTTCTCCTTTCTGTGCCCCCATGAGAAGCTTGCTAGGCTCAAGATCAAAATATAGTGGCAATTACTTAGTGTGATGTGTGAGGAAAAATAGAACAATATGCTTTGAGGTAACTGAACATGAGAACCTGTGCTACTTGCAGAAAGTCTGAGGCAAGCTTAATTAAAAAAAAAAGAATCACTTTTAGACATGCACCAAAGTATTGATTTAGCACAATAACACATGCCGAAGACTTTTTCTTAATAGAGGCAAAGTAAAACACAGGCGTAAAGTTAGGTTTAACAAAGATGTGAAATGGGAACCTGAGTGCTCAGAGCTCTGCAGGAGTGACAAGCACGTTGCACGTCAGCCTAACACATTGGGCATCATAGTACATCATGGTAAATGAGCGAGGGTGTGATATATGATGTGCTGAGAAAATGATGCTTCTGTGGCATATACTCACTGCTTTTTCTGGGAATGTGAGTATTTCCCTCTGGGAATCTTCCCTGTGCATCTCCCTTTACAGTAAAACTCCTGCAAGCAAAGGAGAAGGGCCCAAGATAAAGAGTAAGATCAGGCATTCAAAATAGCACTGCCGCTACAAAGAAAAAGCCCAGAGCTACAGTGATGTTTCATGAAGCAAAGTAAAAATTACCCTGGAAATCTAGAAGCAACAATGAACTGTTCTCTTGTTGTTTCTCTTTGTTTTTGTTCCTCAGTACCCCTCTGCAGACAAATAAGCAGCGCACTCTCTTTTGTCATTCCTTTTTACATAGGCTGTCCATTCTTAAACACACTTCCACAACATTTGGGGGATTTAACTTCCTATTTGTAGTCCTTGCACTTCCCAGTTGCACTCTATTGCAGAGAATTGTTTCTATTCCTCTCTCATTTTATCTATCAGCTTCAGTTTAATATGGTCGTTCTGAAGAGACACTTGCGGGATTGCAGGCTGGCATAGTGGAAAATACCTTTTATGGCCTAATGCACCAATGTGTACATAACCCTTTACCCTTAAGCTTCTTGTTTGTTACTTTTTATAGTTATTTGTGTGATTATATAATTAGCTGACCTAGTTTATTATGCTTGTTCCATCATTTGGTCGTGGATCAGAGCAAGATCATAAATAGGAGGGAAGGAAAAGCAGCATTTGTTTCTGCATATGGGACTCAAATTTTTCCCTCTGATAGATTTTTGTAAAGAGAAGGAGAACATTACTTCTGATAAGAGGTTTAAGAATGAAATATTCATCTGATGGAGTGGATATTTCCCTTTTTCGTGGAAATTTTGACATTAAAAGGAGAAAGTGATTCTAAAATAATTTATACATTATTTGAGGCACTAAGGAAAGCTGGAAGCTCTTAAAAACCCGTGTGACTGAGGCTCTAATACAGCAGTTAATGAAAAGCTATAGAGCACTGCAGTGTTTGCTAACAGCCATTTAGCTGGCTCTATCCATGCTTTACAGCAAAAATAATTGTGATGAAAATTATGCCACAGATCTGAAGTTTTTTTCCCCTGTCATTCAGTACCCTGTTATTTGGATTATTTGTTATTTTTGCCACTACTTGTTCCTTGTGTGTCTGCTCAGCATGCAGCACTAGTTCGATCTGTAGGAACTACCACAGCATAAATGCCAGCCATAAAGAAGAACCTTTAAAATGGACAATTAGGAAGTAATCTGTCCTTGAGGACATTAGCTCCCTAATTCTCTATTAGTGGCAGATGCTACCAACTGATCTAGAAACATTTTCATTCCTTCAGCCTAACCAAATCAGTTTCCCATTTGACAGGCTTTCCACTGTGTTTGAAGCTAACATAAAATATAGCTGTTCTGGAAACAGAAGGCCAGTAAGATGTAATGAGGAATTATAACTCCACTGTTTTTTTTTTTGTATAGCTTTTTGTAAGATTATATTAGTGCATATTCTGTGAGGTATTTCATGCCATTGAATTTTCTTCCCACAGAAAGGAAATCATATTTTACACTGCAGCTTTTTAGAAGGATTGTAATGGAAGCGAATTGTTAAACTCTTGCTAAAATTCTTCAGGAAGTTTATCTAAAGACCTTTTAACAGAGCACTTAAAAAAGACTGGAAGCATTCCTGAATTAGGTGCTAAATATTCACGTTAGAAATCTCTCCCATGCAGAAAAAGTTTGGTGGCCACTTTTCTCAAAGGAAGCAGATACTTCCAGCAGTATCCTGAAGCAGAGAAAAGGAGTCATTCCCCCTCCTCCTCCAAATATTTTAACTAAGGGCTAATTTTCCAGCCCAACAGTTCTTTATGAAGTGCAGTTTTAAGGTTTAAGGTTTAAAATTGTGATTCTGCTCTATACCCATAACTGCTGGATGTAGGTGGGCAGGTTTCGTAGCCAAGCATATGTCTCCTGAAAAAGCAGATGAGGTGAATGGAGCTTACAGAGGACAGATTAAGACAGAACACAGGTCCCAGGTTTCTGTGACTTCTCTGTCCGCTGGCCATACCAACTCAAGCCACTCCAAACACGCGTACCAATGCTTTGGAGCTGGTACCTCTGTTGTTGGAGGAAGAAAACAGCAGTTAAAGAAAAAGAAAAACCTGAATTTTAAAGTTAAGACCCAGCTTCTGTCACACAGTGACTAAGTTAGAAAAGACCATTAAGATCATTGAGTCCAACCATACCTGTCCTCTCCTAAACCATATCCCTAAGCACCTCATCTACCCATATTTAAATACATCCAGGGATGGTGACACAACTGTGGTTTCCTAAACAGAAAAAAATCCCTCAACTTTGTCACATGTTCTATACATCATATTATATTTTAAAAAACTTTTTAAAAAAGGCTTTGAATTATTATGTGATAAAAGCATCTGTGGATTTACATTTTCATGAGATATTTACTGAGGATTCCACATGCTTAACTGTAGACAATATATGGTAGAAACATGATAGGAGTTACAAAGAAACTGGTGGGAGAACCTTCAGAGATACATAGAACAGCAAAGAGATGCTGTAATAAATTGTTAGTCCTTTTTGACAGTATAACACTACTGCAGAGGTACTGTGACTGCTGTGTCAGCCTGTGCTACTCCACCTTAACAAACTGAAACCCTACATATAATTAAGCTGTATTTTCATTTTAGCACCCTGGTGTCATGTACCAACCTATTATGCTCTAGGTTTGCAATAAAATATACAAACCTGTTATGCATAGTATGAAGTAGAAACCAGGAATATAATATTACCCCCTTTCTCTCTGTTTGCTACTTATTTAGATGCTAAAGTCTTCTGACAGGCATTTGTCTTACTCTGTAAAGTATCTGCCATCTCTGGGTATTAAAACCGCAGAAGACTAATGAATAAATAATAATAATATATAGATTTCACTTTCATTTTCCATGAGTATAGAAGTTTACTCATGGTAAACATAAAGCGTCAATGTAATTTAAGATGTATACTAGTGATGGGATACCAAAGAACAGCTTTTCCATCACTCATATATAAACAGGTTGTTACGGAGCACATTAAGCTATTGTTGTGTTGGAGATGCACTCTGAAAACTCATCTTAAACAGTGTATGCAAGTGATTGTCCTACCAGAAGCCACTGATTAACATGGGAGCTTTCAGATTTGGAATATGGTATTTTTTTCATCACTTCCCACTTCTAAGCTAAGAGGATTTATTTAAAAAAAAAAAAGTAAGGGAAATGCAAATAAAATTCTAGGCTAAATTCAGAAACTAATGTGTCTTGCTAGTGTTTTGTATGGCTCTGGGCTTATTCCCTGATCTCTCTTAAAAGTGTCTTTGTCCTAACTTGTCTTTGCAGTCTTTGGAGACTGCAGCAGCAAAGCTCTCCTGTAGGAATGGAGACCAAGATCTGGTTGAGGTGCCAACATTTGTTCCTGCTGTGAAGCCATCAGCAGCCAGCAATTGCAGACAGTTAGCAGCTATCCTGATTCATCCTGTATTTACAGCAGCTTCTCCATGTCCTCCCAACCCTCAGGGGTTGGTATAACTTCTTTTTCCCATATACTGTAGCCTCCAAGTGAGATGCAAACACAGTCTGAGAAATAATCCATTGGAACAAATGCCTCTAAATTCCATGGTTTTAAGTCATGATATACAGAAAATCTTCCAGGATGGGATTGACTACAAGTGCATATTGTCAGCTCATGTTGAGCTTTTTGTCCACTAAGACCTCTCAAGTCGCTCTCCTCAGGGCTGCTCTTGATCCAGTCTTCTCCCAGACTGATGCTGTGCTTGGGATTGCCCAAACCCACAAGTAGAACCTTGCACTTGGCCTTGTTGAACTTCATGAGGTACACATGGGCCCACCTCTCAAGCCTGTCAAGGTCCCTCTCTACAGCATCCCTTCCCTCCAGCATCTCCATGGCACCACACAGCTCAGTGGTGTTGGAAAACTTGCAGATTGTGCACTTCCGCAGTCCATGTCACCGACAAAGATGTCAGACATCACCACCAGTCCCAATACCGGCCCCTGAGGGGACCTCTTTCATTAGCCTGATAAATTGTGAGTCTACTGGCAGATAATCTTTCATACTATCATACAGTAGCACAATCAATACTAGTAAAGTTGGGTTAGGAAAGCAGTCAAAAGGAATTGAGCAAATACACCTAAGGAGCTATGAGTTCTTCCAATTACATTAAATCTCTCAGCCAAGATGCAACCTGAGGACAGGCTGAGGGAGCTGGGTCTTTTTAGCTTGGAGAAGAGGAAACTGATGGGTGACTTCATTAATGTCTATAAATACGTTAAGGGTGAGTGTCAGGAGGACGGAGCCAGGCTCTTCTCAGTGATGGCCAGTGATAGGACAAGAGTCAATGGATCCAAGATGGAACATAGTTCCATGTTAATGTAAGGAGAAACCTTTTCACTGTGAGGCTGATGGAGCACCGGAACAGGCTGCCCAGAGAGGTTGTGGAGTCTCCTTCTCTGGAGACATTCTAGACCAACCTGGACGCGTTCCTGTGTGGTTTAATCTAGGTGATCCTGCTCAGGCAGTGGAGTTGGACTAGATGATCTTTCAAGGTCCCTTTCAAATCCTCACATTCTGTGATTCTGTGAGAAAGCCACAAGTTATAGAAAGATGAGTCATAACAGCCAGTGAATTGCAAGATAAAATCTTAAACCCATCTGAACTAAGGAAAAAATATAATTTAGCTTTATGTCCTTTATCTCCATTTGCATCTTTCCCTTTTCTTTCTTTATAGAAAGATACACCAATGTGGAGTGTACCCTTAGGATCAGATTGATGATTTGATTGAGAGGCATTTTGAAGTTATTTCTGCTGATGAGAAGATTCTCCTAAAACCTTTGACACTGTTGCATGATTAGTCAGATATTTTTATTCTTTTGTTGATTATTGTGGGGTCTCATGTGCAAAGTCTTTCATGCATTGGGGTTAAATAACTGATTTTTCTACTCTAACTTGGGCTTTGGGCAGAGATTTTAATTGTGAATTGTGTCCAGGTGTGATCGTCTTGTAACTAGAAGTAAATGCAATTTCATGTAATCTTCTTAAAACAAATTATTTTTAAAAAATTATCAATATCTATACCGAGTAACAAGTGAAATGAATGTTAAAATCATCTATCTGTTTATCTTACACACTTGGTTACTTAAGCTCTTTCTGTCCCAGGCTTTATGCTGTAGAAATTGGTTATTCATATTTTCCCTCTCCATAGCATGTTCTTCTTGATGTTTCCCTTCAGCTATCAAGTATCATCAAGAAAGTACATGATACATTAAACTTTTCTGAAGTTGCAACCTTCACATGAATCGGGAGCCTAGGAACTATCGAGTGTGCCCAAGGATGGACATAACCAGGCCATCACAAATGAATGGCTCCTACATGGTCTTCTTAGGGTGCATTTTTTGGCAGCAACAGCTGAATCTCCCCAACAGATGCATTATAGAAAGCAGCACAGATTGCCTGCTTAAGAAAAATTCTGGACTTTCTAGGGCAGTTCCATGTCTTTTATCCCATGCTGTTTATGGGTAGGGGATTGATTCATTAAGTTTTCTATGAAAAATCAATTTGATATATAATACTTTCCACATATTATACTACAATATTTTTAGAGCAAAGCTTCATGAGTCTCTGATGCACTATTTGGCAGTCTTTCTTACATTTTATTAATATTATTACTATAGTAGTTTTAGCAGCAGGAGTTCGTGGGACATTCCCTATCAACTACTCTAAAAGCCCAAGAAAAGAAAACTAATTGTAGGAGGCAAATTAGGATAAAATCTTTCAGTTCTGGGATGCTGGGTCCAAGGCAGAATACAAGCAATGTCTGAGGGGCAGCCAAGGACTAGGAAGGTTAGAGGTGTGCAAAAGAACATCACCATTTCATTCTATGCCTGAACTTTAAAAACTCATCTCAGCAGTGGCGAAAAATAATTAAATGCTTTTTTAAGTTTGTAGTGGTGTTTGATCAAATACTAAATGCCACCATGTTCTAGCAGTGGTTGCCTGGCACAGTTCTTACATTTCACTCCATGCCTCATCTTCCCCGCTCTCCTCATGGATATCTTTTTCACAGTCCCATCTGAACTCCACCAGCTGGTCAGGGGCTGTGAGTTCAAAGTGAAGTTATGCCACTACACAGTCAGGTTCCAGCAGCTCCATGTTGTTCCATCTTCTTCAAGTGCTGTTTTACAACTTGGCTGATTTGGAGGTTCTCCTCCTCTACTCTGTAGTCTCAGAGGCCTCAACTGGAATACTGTGTGTAGTTGTGGGCTCCCTAGTTCAAGAAGAGGGGGAGCTACTGGAGAGGGTACAAAAAGGGCTATGAAGATGATTAGGGCACTGGAACATGTCTCTTATGAAGAAAGGCTGAGGGTCTTGGGATTTTTAGCCTAGAGAAGACTGAGGGGTGATCTTATCAATTCCTATAAATACTTGAGGGGTGGGTGTCAGGAGGATAGGTCATTGATTTTTTAGTGGTGCTGTGACAGGACAAGATGCAGTGGGAACAAACCTGAATATAGGAAGTTCCACTCAGATGTGAAGAGGAACTTCTTTACTGTGAGGGTGACAGAGCACTGGAACAGGCTGCCCAGAGAGATTGTAGAGTATCCTTCTCTGGAAATATTTGAGACCTGCATGGAGCTATTAAAAACCCACCTGGATGCTGTCCTGTGCAGCCTGCTCTAGGTGATCCTGTTCTGGCAGTGGGGTTAGACTAGATGATCCCCAGAGGTTCCTTCCAACACCTATCAGTCTGATTTTGTGATTCAAGGAATTAATCTGCATGTAGGTAACCCGAGCTATCACTGTGGGGAAGAGAAGTGTGAAGTAGAGCTTTTGAAACGAGATGTGCTGCTCCTTAATAAGAACAAAAAGGCTGCTTGAAGGTGTTCCAAGGAGCCACAATTACCTCTACACCTGCAAAGGTTGTGGGTGGCTGAGTAGTCACAGCAGTGCTAGAATTTAATTTTGAAGCTGCCACCCTGTCACATAAACAGATGCTTTACAAGAATCACATCAGCAAAGACACAGTCTCTACAAATACAGTCAACAGGAGGGTTAGTGTTGATGTCTTGTAGAAGTAAATTGTGTGTGAGTGCCCATGGACAGGAACGAACATGCAGGTATAAACTTACCTGTTGCATGATCTGTATGTTTTCTGCATACCCATCACCAGCTGAAACGTTGAGTTCTCCTAAGTCTCAAGAACACTGAATTGACACACTTTGCAGGTGTTTTGGTGAGACTGACAGGCTTCAAAAGTGTTTATGGAAGCAAGTGGTGAGCAGAGTTGTTTAGGAAAGATGCCATCCTGGCTGAGGGGTGTTGAGTGTGGGATTTTTCTATGGTGAGAGCCATCCGTCCGGTTCATTCCTTCCCTTTCAGGAAATATTCCCAGTGTTGTAAAGAGTTCCTAGATGCTCATTGGTTCCAGGCTGTGATGCTTGCTGCTGCAACTGCTACTCATGGCAGCCTGTTTTTTTTTTTCTCTAACAACTCTTGGAACTGAAAGGACTTCTCCTAATTTTCAGTACATAACAGACATGGACAAGCTAGATCAGTTAAGTTGGGACCAGCCAAGAGCCTTGTTCATCTTCAGATGCCAGGGCAAAATCCTTCTGGTTTAAAAAAGCTTTAGTGAGCACTCACCTTCTTTTATGTTAGCCCTTCTTGGTGTTGCTCCTGTTGGGGTGTGCAGATGAACAGGCTGTTCTCGTTCATGGGATATACATTTATCATAAGGTAGGAATATGTTTCTGATATAAAAACCACTGAAAGAGACACTCAGTTACTTGGCTCTGCCTTGGCTATTTGCTGACTTAGAAAATTGTGTTGATGGGGGTGACATGAACTTCTGCAATCTCACAGTACGTAGGATGACAACAACACAAACTATTCCCATGGAGGCAAGTTCTAAGAAGGCGAAGAGAACTACTAATATTGAATAACTGTCTTGCATTGCATCTCTCTTTCTAGAACTGATTTATTACACATATAAAAGTATTATGATCTTTACTCCCATTATTTCAAAGAGAAATGCTTAAAGGGCTAATAAAATCAGTATTTAACACACTTTTTATTTTGTAGTTCAAAACTTCAAACTTGGTATAAAACCCATTACCTCTAGGGAGTGAAAATAGCCTTACCCAGCAGCTTCAGATACAATTATCTGAGTCATTCTTTCTTCTTCTCTTTGTAAAATACCAAACTGAGGTAAAACTCCTTTTGGCTGATAGACAAAAGGAAATTACAGCTGTCTGGAGTTCAAAAGAGTTGCAATAAAACTTGAATTATCACAAAAATATACTGTTTGTTATTAAAGCCTCAGCAGTTCAATTAAACAACTGTATGTTTCTCTGCATGTCCGATAGTGCTTGTTTTCCTGTGCACATATATTTCCGTAATATAAAGTTCATTTTCCTATCTCTGCATACAAAATTGTTTTATTTGCATCCCCTTGTACACTTACATGATGATATGATGCCAATTTACAGTAAATGAGAATGGGGTCCATTGAAATGATTCACTAGGGCAGCGGACAGCGTTAAACACTTATAACCATTCAAGTATGCATGAGCAGTCATATAATTTGTTAATAATTTGCTGCTGTCACCATATTGTGGGAAGAGGTTGTTCCATAGGCAGAATATACTTTATTGACCACCCTGGGTAAAATACAGACCAAGAACACTTAAGCCATAACATACAAAGGATGAAGTGAGGATTTGCCAGTGGTAGTGCAGCATTTATATTTAATTAACAGGAGCACTAGGTAGGGTTTCACTTTTGGTTAGGATCTTAGGATTAACAAGTGCTTGTTCACATTTATTGTAGGGATATAATGGCAATCATATTCATACCAAAAATTTCTTCCACATTTCAAACGATTCCTTATGGCCTATAAACCAAGTGGATTAAAGGGATGTAGTTCCTGTACTATTGAATGTAGCTCTTGATCAGTTTCAGCAGGTTTTGAGCGGTGGAGGCTGCCCGAGCCCCTGGCTGCAGTGCAGCTGCTCCAGCGGTTGTTGTGCCTTTGCAGAGCAGAGGCCTGTAGGAACTGCAGCACTCAATCTCACCAGTAACCCAGCAAGCTCAGGGTGCCCTCTTCCACCTACCAGTACTGCATTTCACAGGTGTGTTTCCAAGCAGCAGTCAACAAGCAGCCATTTAACTATCTGCCCGGAGTCGAAATAGCTTTCTCTTGCCACCTCACTATCTGCACATACTCAATGTGTTAGAGACTGATATCAAACCTGAAATTTTGAACTCGGAGCTCAGCGTGGTTTATCTGTAAGAGCACACTCTGTGCTTCAGGTTCAAATACATGTTGTGCTAATTGTCTCCTCACAGCTGGAGAAACAATATTTAGCTCAAAGTCTGTCCACTAAATGTTGGTGTCTTTTGGTTTTATTGGCATTCCTTTTATCCTTGTACAGTACTGTAAGAGTACTATATTGTGCTCTGCTGAATACCATAGCAGTGTCTGTGTCGCTCATGTGTGTCACCTTCTCTAAGGTCGTTTTTTCCCTCAAGTGATGCTCCCAATCTTTGGAGTTTTTCTTGAAGGTGGTATCTTTTCCGATAGCACGTGCCTGTGGTCACAATCATAGCTCATCTGTGAGCCCCTGAGGTTCTGCTGTGTACATCTAGGTGTAGCTTGAGCAAAATCAAATGCAGCAATCAAGATGAATGTGTTATATATCATGATTTTACTCCTTCTCATTCCTGTATCTTATTCTACTCTTTCTTAAAAAAAAAAAACAAACCAAAACCAAACAAAAAGCCCCACCAAAAACAAAACAAAACAAAACAAAACAAAACAAAACAAAACAAAACAAAACAAAACAAAACAAAACAAAACAAAACAAAACCCAAACAACTTTTCTGGCCCTTAAGCCTAGTTCAAAGCCTACAAAATTCTTAACATTCTTAACAGATCTACCCTCTCAACATCCTCTCCGCCAGAGTCTTACATTTTAAAATAAAATGTTTCGTATTTTCACCACAGAAACCAACACTTAATTTTTTACTTCCAGCACCTCTCTTGTTAAAATAAATTGTCCTAGTTTGAAATTTATCATTACTGTTTAGTTACTAAACTAATACTTGAAACTGTAGTTGAATGTGTATTTTATGAATATAAAATTTTAAAGTGTTTCAAATTATTCATTTTAAAATTTCTTTTTCTCACACACAGTCCTAGTTTGGTGGAGATTTTCAATAATCTCAGTTAGTTTTTTCTCACTCAGTTTATTCCTTTTTTGAATTTCTAGTCTTTCACAGGTCTTTGCATTCCACTGTTATGTCATTGTTTTCTTGGTATAAAAGAAATGAAAATTTTGTACCATATTCTTAGTGGGTTTTTTAACAAATGTTGGTCTTGAATAAAAAGAATCCAGATGTGTTGCAAAATTAGTCACTGTTAGCTCACTTCCACCTTATTGTAATGGAAATTAAATAACAGGGATACCAGTATGTACTTTATATTGAAAGCTGATACCTTCAGACATCATTCCAGTGATCTTATCACATACTTTACTGCACATCATCAGTGATAAAAATCTTATTATTCTTATCAATACCAATCAGTCTGATATAAATTAAAAATGTTGGTATGCAAACACATACATAAAATATGTAGTTTGGGGGCATATTGTGGAAAAATCACAACTTTTATTTAACTGCCTTGTTCCTTTATTCATGTGCCAGAATACAGATATCAACATGGAAGTTTCTTTACTACTAAGGGCTGCCAAACATTATACCCAACCTCAGAGTGTGTTACTACAGGGTAAAGAAAGATAAAACCATCTATAAATCATTTCAGCAACTATACAGACCTATTTTATGATTTTAAAAAAATTAGTTCTTGATCCTGGCAGCAAAAAGATGATTTTATGAGGAATGAGATTAGATTAGTTTTATCTTAGCACACGTGATGTTATTATTAGATGAAACAGTAGCCCTTAAAAAAAAACATATCAGCCACAGTGCTGAACTTTGCAGGATGACTACTTCCAGCTGATTGCTACCCTAAGCCATCTTCTTGCAACTCACCCTTTAAAATCTTTCTAGCAAGCAACAGCCTGGCCTGCCCAGCCCAGCAGCGACGCTTCTTAAACACGTAACTTTTGAACAGGTTCTGTATTAAATATTTTACTCTCCTCAAGCATATCGACTCTGCTTTGGTCAAGACTATTCAAGTTGCCTCCCGAAGTCTGAGCTTGAGCTTGTCCAGACTCAGGGACCCAACTCTGATTTGGGGTCCAGCACTGTTATGGGCAATGAAGACCTGTATATATACAGGTCTTCATTGCCCATAACAGTGCCCATAATATAGCCGGTGAACTGTGGAGAGCTATTCACTTCATGCTGCAGCAGATACTTGTGTCTGGTCTCATCTGGCTCTTTTGACCAGACCCCCACTGATAGTTCAGATGGTATGACAGTGTGGACACTTGCAAGTTTTAGAGTCCTATTTCAGTCTTGAATTTACAATTGAATCCCATCTTGATTTCCCTTTGTCACTTCTATCTCTTCATCTATGGGTAAAGATGAGGGTTAGCTTAGAAATGGAAACCTACCCTGAAGTACTGTAAGACCCATGGCTGGTCCCTGTTCCTCGGTTGTTTTTTTTTTTACAGAAACATACTGGGGGTTTTAAATTCACTTGCTATTTCTCAGCACCTTCTCTCATTTCCTGGTGCTCTGAGACTACGTCTGCAGGCACTTGTGCATCCCAGCCAGACCTTGGGACCAGGATCACTGGTCTCAGGTCCAGGTGTCTACAGAAATGGGAGTGCCTGGTCCAGATGGAGAAGTCTTCTGCAGTGTCTGGCAGTACCCCAGGGCTACTACAAGACCTTTGATGGTGTGAGACCAACAGATTCAGCCTTCTTCACATGACCTTCACGGATTTAATGATTCCTTTTCAGAGTCAAAAGTCCAGCTCATCTTAGACACCACAAAGCAGTTTGCATGGCACTGGTTTTGGCCATCTATAGCTTTCCAGTCCAAATGCCCGGATCATCTCTGGTGGACTGCCTATCAGTGTTCAACTCAAACCTCAGTCTTACATTTTTTTGGATATGGAGCAAGTTACTTGAACTACCATGCCACTAGGTCCCTACAGAGATGTGTAGAAGTAAGATTATAATATCCAAAGGGGAGTATTTCTTTCAAAAAATACTGCCTTAATCATATTGTAATTTGATAGGATAAATAACATTGGGATAAACAAAAAAATGAAAGAACGAGTGTGCCAGGGATACAGAATTCTGAAGACATGAATTTTCCATGAACACAACTCATCAAAAACAGAGCAATATTCTAAAATGTTTTCTAGCCAAACCAGGGAAACAGCAGTATGCAGGCAGTGTTTAGTATACCACCTAACAGAAATGCGTTACTATTTCCATGACCATGTTTCTACTAAAGATCAAATGTAACAGTTTCAAAATGTCATTAAATGCTAAGTTATTTTTTACTTTTAGTGCGACTGTTGTAGCTCCATTGCTGAGAGAGTGCATTCTTGCTAGACTTTCTCATTACAGTTTCAATAATAACCGATATTCCCAGTGCAACTTTCCCTCTGAAAACTCCTCCCAAGTCATGGCACATATACCATGATAGAGATAAACAGATTAAGCATACAAAAATTTGGGGATTCACCATGATTATGTTTGATTCCCTGACTTGGATATGGCCTTTTTTTTAATATTTAAAACCCAGAAGCTCTCTTAAAGAACTGTTGCTCTAGAGATGCTGGTTGTAATTAGATTTTGCCTGAGGTCTGCACATTTCCAAAGCATGGAAAGTCACAAGTATTTCAAATTTAATTGGAAAAATTAGTTGGTAGCTTTTGCCAGCAATAGTAAGGCTACTCAGGAGTAGCCAATAGTAGGGCTACTCAGGAGTAGCCTTACTATTGCTCTATATTTAGGTATTTCAACTTAAAAGTAGTTTTACTTACTGAGCTTCTTACCATGATTGATAAGTTGTCTTTAGACCACTAAAAATATAAGATTCTGTTTGGAAAAAGCCAAGCTCTGCCTGACATAAGAACGATACCTCAAATATAACAGCAGGGAAGCCAAATTGTGTCTTCAGAATTCTAAGCAGGATGATGAAAAAGCTTTGTACTAGTGAGCAGAGAGAAAACACAGGACAATTAGAAGAATGCTTGGGTAAAAGCAGAAGGCCTTTATTAGCTCCCAGGAAATTTCTACTTTGGTTTGATGGCAGAACACTCTTAGGGGAATACATGTATTGATCCTATTTTAAGTCTCTGCAATGTCCTCCACTATAATTAGTTGCCTTTATGTCTAACAGAGCCTGAAAGGTAGATCCAAAATGGAGCTCAGGGTCTTGTATGTGTGCCTTGATATCTGCTGTCAGAAAAAAAAAAAACAAAACAAACCCCAAACTTGAGCAAATTTAACTTAAATGAACAGCTTTCTTGTGATTGCTTTTAAGTCTTTGTCATTGAATAAATCATCTTTTTGTTTAATGTAATGTAATTTGTTACACATAAATGAAACCTCTGAACAGTGCTGTCTTTAGCAGAGAACAGACACTGATAATTAGGCAGAAAATTATGTGTGTCCACAACATTGATTCGTTGCTTAAGCTGTCTTTTAAACTTGTTTATTAAAGTAGTGGGTAGTCTGTAGCCAAATGCCTCACATGTCCCATCAGAATTAAGGAGGGCACTTTCCTTGCTCTGAGCTTTCTTAGATCTTCTTATTGCCATGAAAATATTAGAATCCTGATCTTAAGAAAACCCCAAGTGCTTGACATGATTCCCTCAGCTGTATCTGTGATTTGGCAAATCTGTCTATGTATTATCTAGGGTTTCATCTGATGCTACAAATCGATGGGGAAAAAAAAAAGTTTAAATATATATATGATGAACTTTCTTAATGGATACAAATTCACCAATCTTTGTCAACTCTGGGGTTAAAAATAAATTGTAAAACCTTAAGGACTGAAGAAAAACACATTAGGCAAGCCAAAGCCCACAAAACGTTTTCTGAAAAAGCCTTTCTGCTGGGTGTGGTGGCTTGGGAGTGGGAAATTCCCAGACACAGCAAAATGAAGCCATATGTGAGTTAGGTGAAATGTAAACCTGGAAAGACACAGAGTCAGCTCTGAGGCTGAGAAAGAATTAGGTGGGTATGCTTTCACAGGGAAATCTGAAGCTTTGATTTACATTGAGGGTGAAGTTAGGCTGAATAGCTGACCTATGAAGTATTGCAATTCTGAAGAGAAGTTCTGAACTTAGGAGCAAGAGACCCAAAAGAGCACTCTAGTGCAATGGGAGGGAGGTCTCTAGGAAATTATGGATTGGGATGTGTGTTTAAGAAGCAGAAAAACCCAGCTCAACCTGCAAGAAGTTTGCACGTTTACTTTCACTAGTATACCACTAAAAAAATTGGTCGAGAGGGTCTGAATACCCAAGCGTGGTATCCTGGCTAGTTCCTTCAGCACCCAGGGAACATGGCAAGGAGAATCTATGAGTTTTGTGCTTGTCCCCAGAGCTGCTAAGTGGGACTGCCTGTGCCAGCTGGAGGGAGTGGGGTGGTCTGAGAGAAACCATGTTCCCTTGAGCATCCTGCAGCCTGAGGGTCAGGCATAGCCAGGGGAGTTGAACTGGAAGGCAGCCAGCCAGCAGTACTACATCCCAGACTGGAGGATGGGATGCATCCTGCCACCACTGGCAGGAAGTACAGGGACCTGACATGGGGAAATCCTAAAGAGAAAGGCCCACAACCATAACAATAGATGTTGGGTGTACAAACGCAGCTTGAGTGGTACTGGCTGTACCGTGTGCTGTAGCCACACGTGAAGTGATCCCTAGTGTGGACTCAGCCCTTGCCTTTACATCCATGGGAAAGATGCTTAAATGCACAGCTGAGGGGTTGGCCACAGTATACTGCGACAGCAGGTAAATGTAGAAGTAACCATATGGCAACCATCTCTATGCAAGTCACATTTTCCACGCTGCTAGAGATTTTAGATGCAAGGCTCCTACTGACTCTAAAAGAGAAATAAATGGACCTTGCTTTGTTTTCTGCAAACACTGCATTTTCCACTGCCATTTCACCAAACAAGCCAGCGGCCTCCTCCAGACATAGATCCGTGTGATTTTCCACAAGCAGGGCTGCGAGATGTGAAGGGATGTAATGTGGACCTTGGCCTTTTGCAACAACAGGTGTAACCACAGGGGTACTGTTAGTGTCCCATTACTAGGTTTTTTAGTAGTTTTAATAAGCATAATTAAATCTTAAGATCTGTAAGAGCTGGTGAACTGTGCAAGTCTACATCAACAAGAAACACTGGGTTCTGATGTGTTTGCATGGAGGAGCCTCCTAGGAGGAAATTATTTGCAGTGATTTGTAGCGTGGGCTATTGGTCTTAGAGGAAGTCATGAGGAAAAAAATATTCCTGTTTTGGAGAAATTATCAGTAATATCTGTTCCAGTAGAATTCTGAAAGAGCAGGCATGCAAACAGACTAACATTTTAAGACTGATATGATAACATGGAACAAGCTTTTCTTTAAGTGATTTATTCTTCTAATATCTTGCCTGCCACCATGCTGATACTGAGGAGGGTAGAAAATATAAAGAGAAAACCCTCTTATTCCACAAGTTATGTCCCTGTGTATCATCCTATTCACCTCTCTGGACATCTGCCTGGATGTCAGGGTCCCCTAGCAGATGCAATGACAGCCGTAGTTCATATACAGTATACACATAATAAATTAAGCTGATTGAATACTTCACACTGTGCAGTTTATCTGGCAAATTTGTCGTCTTTTTCTGCTCACCTAATATTTGTGGAAAGATTGTAATTTCTTAGACCACATCTGACTCAGATGCTCATGTACACTTTCTGTGTGCAGCTCTGCAGACATGATTGTAGTTGTGCTGATCAATTGTGTACAGCGAGATGAGAGACTATGACTATGTAATTGTTGGTCCCTGAGGCTCACATCCAGATCCCAGCAGTTCTCTACCCAGTTTATTGAGCTGTAGTTAAAACAAAAGGGGACACTAATCTTGCAGTGAGCACTCATGGGAATATTTTAAAAATATGGAAGATGATAATTTATTAGAATAAACTGACATTGAAAATGAATGCAAAGATGACATCAACATGATGGAGGGAACTTACAACAGTCATTCTGTGCATGTTCACCCTAATTCATCCTATTGCATCCACACAGTTTCAGTCAAGAACCTTTTAGCCAACAAGATTTTATATTTAGCATTTGAGGGGAAGAACTGCCCTTCCCTAAAATACCTTTCCCATTTAGCACTTTTTTATTCCAAAAGAAAACTTCTTTCTTAGCTGAATGGTAGACTTTTGTTCTACAAAAAAAAAAAGGATGTCACTGTAAATGAGTAGAAAGGATTTACAACTGGGCTGATCCTTAAGAAGACATGGGCAAGATACACTTGATAATTCCACAATTTCCTTTTTTTTTTTTTTTCTTTTTTAATTAGACTGACATATGTGAGGATTCTCAGGAGAACAACAAGGGTATTTTTTTTTTTCAGGAATTCAGAAGTGAAACCGAATGGGCAGAGTACTTAGTATCCTGTTGAGCAAGATGCCTTTGAGTGTTGACAGATTGTCAGTGCTCAGTTTTGCAACATTTGACTGAATTCTGTTGTGAATTTATTAAAGTGATTTAGCGTGGTGCGAGCAAGTGCAATATGTGTTCCACCCATTTTGATTAAAACAAGGCAGAGCATTGGAAAGATGCCAGGAAAAAAAAAATCAAGTAATCCATTCATATCTTTTTAGAAAGTTTCTACAAATATGTGCCTACTTCATGAATGATGGGACATACTGAGAACAAAAAAGAAATTAGCAATGGAGCATGAGGCATAAAACCCCGTCTCAGGTTGTACTTTATAGAGTTCACAGTGTAAGCATGTGAGAGTAGCTGCTGACAAATAGTTCCCTGGGGGACTAGATACAGCATTGTTATATTAGGACAGCTAAGCAGGGAGAGGGTTGTATGTCCATGTAAGGGTCTAGCGGGGCAAGCAGTGGCAGCACATGTCTTTGCCAAAACACACTCAGCTAACTTTAGCAAAGGCTGCAACTTAATGGCATGAAAAATCCCCACCAGCTGTATGAGTAAATAAGAAAATGGAAAATGAAACCCTGTTAACAGCAACCTGATTCTTTTTCAGCTAACTGGATGATTTACTGGTTAGAGGTTTTGTCAGTAGTTCAGTTAACAGACCTGATGCATGAGCATCTGCTCAAATCACCGTGGCTAAAGCAGGCCTGCTGCAAAGAATGAGCGGTTAAGAGACGATGTTCAGGCTGCAGCTATATGACAAGTGGCTTCATAGAGCTAAATCACATACTATTACCACTGACCTACAATCTTTTGCCTTGTCAGCAACTGGCAGAGTAACTTGATCTCATTTCTACGTATCTCTGACAAACACCCTAGCTTCCTAGCCTTATTTTCCTTTGGCAACCCATACAAACTTTGATATGTCAATAGAATATTTTGTATTGAGTGCTTATGAGAGATGAAAGTGGGTTTGTAGCTGAGCAAACAGTGCCCCACTTGGCTCTGAAGATTTCTCTGCATTGATGTTCTTGCCTTTCTGATGAGACGAAATACAATCCAGCGAGGATTTTGACACATATCACACTCTGTATACTTCTGGACGCGATCCATTTAAGATGTACAAAAGCCCGTAGAAAGGATGTTTTTATTAAGTGTAGAAAATATGGTCCTGCCGCAATATTACTCTAGGCTGCAATACAATCAGGGTTTGGATTTGTTTTTATTATTGTTTTACACCACCACTGGTTGAAGGGAAGATTTTATGAAACTGTCAGAATGCCAAATTGTCAGGGGAGCCAGGTTCAGGATATAATAACACCTATGTATTCTAGAAGGATGCTTCAGAGGCAGGATAGCTGGCTTCTGCAACATATCAACAAAATTCAACTGCTAAGCCTGTCTTGGTGTCCCAGGAATATTAAATGTGCCTGTGTTTGGGAAATGTGAGAGCTTAGTGCTGAGGGCCATATAGCCTTCGATCTGACTGGAGGAGCACCCAAGCTAAAAAGCCCTGATTAAAAGCAGACCTAATTCTTTCTTCTTGGATACAGCACTATATTAATGTGAAGTAAACTAGTACCACTACATCAGGGCCTATTGTGACATGGAGACCGGTCACGAGTGGTGTCCCTCAGGGGTCCGTGTTGGGCCCGGCCCTATTCAACATCTTTGTTGGTGACATGGACAGTGGGATGGAGTACACCCTCAGCAAGTTCACCGACGACACCAAACTGTGTGGTGCTGTCGACATGCTGAAGGGGAGGGATGCCATCCAGAGGGACCTTGACAGGCTGGAGAGGTGGGCCCGTGCCAACCTCATGAGGTTCAACCAGGCCAAGTGCAAGGTCCTGCATCTGGGTCAGGGCAATCCCAGGCACAACTACAGACTGGGTGGAGAATGGCTCCAGAGCAGCCCTGAGGAGAAGGACTTGGGAGTGCTGGTGGATGAGAGACTCAACATGAGCCGACAATGTGCTCTTGCGGCCCAGAAGGCCAACCGCATCTTGGGCTGCATCAAGAGAAGCGTGGCCAGCAGGTTGAGGGAGGTGATTCTCCCCCTCTACTCTGTCTTCGTGAGACCTCACCTGGAGTAGTGTGTACAGTTCTGGAACCCCCAACATAAGAAGGACATGGACCAGTTGGAGAGGGTCCAGAGGAGGGCCACAAAGATGATTAAGGGGCTGGAGCACCTTTCCTACAAGGACAGGCTGAGAGAGTTGGAGCTGTTCAGCCTGGAGAAGAGGAGGCTCCGGGGAGACTTTATAGCGGTCTTCCAGTACCTCAAGGTGGCCTACAAGAAAGATGGAGAGAGACTGCTCAGTAGGGCCTGTTGTGACAGGACAAGGGGTAGTGGTTTCAAAATAGAGGGAGGGAGATTTAGATTGGATATTAGGGAAAAGTTCTTTACTGTAAGAGTGGTGGAGCACAGGAACAGGTTGCCCAGGGAGGTGGTGGATGCCCCATCCCTGGAGAAGTTCAAGGCCAGGTTGGATGAGGCCCTGAGCAACCTGATCTAGTTGGAGGGTATCCCTGCTTCTTGCAGGGGCGTTGGACTAGATGACCTCTGGGAGTCCCTTCCAACCCTAATCATTCTATGATTCTATGATTCTATGATTCTATGATTAGTTTACCAGCAAGTGTATAGATCTATCCTGGATTCATTTATGTAGTGTACACCTGTCAGAGGGGCTTTTTCGTAACACCTCAAGGCTCAGCCTGGTGCTTTTCTGCATACACTGCACCTATAAAATGACAAGCCTGTTCACAGCATGTTGGTCTTGTCTGGTAGATGTCTTCTGCAGGCTTTCTTGTCTTTTGTTTAACGCTTCCCTGTAGCAACAATAACATATAAGTCTGTATGCTTTACACACGAGATTTCAAACAAGTTTACTGCACTCAAGAGTTTGACTTGCTCATTTGTCAAACCATGTCAAACCATGAGGTTTATCTAAAAATGTTCCTTTGACATCGCTTTACTGCCTGACCTAGGCAGATCACCAGATCCTTTGCTAATGAGTTTCTCCACCACTGTTAGACTCCTGAGACCTCTTTAAAATTGAGCATTTACTATTATTAACTTGCATGCATACACTGATGAGAAATGTATATAAAGACCTAGTTATGGCTAGATTCCATAATCTTTATTCTTCCTAATTAACCTCTAAATTTGAATGGTCCATTGATTATAGTACTCCGAAAGACTGATAGAACATGCCCATTTATGTTGGAAATGGTCTTTTTAAGAAAGCTAAGTGTTATTGTGAAAGATGATAAAGTTGACATCCCAAGTCACTTATCACAAGCCTCCAATTGTACATTCAGTAATGTGGAAATGTAAGAAAGGTGTTACTAAGAGTTAAAAATACCATACATCTCTACATCATAGGCACAGTGTAGGTTTTATCTCCCCTTTGTATCTGAGGTTTGGAGGACACGTGGTAAATTTTATTCTATATAGTGACTTTACTTGCCTTTTCCTTTCTCACCCATAATTTTCTATGTATTTTTCTAAACTTAGGTTGTTGGACTCCAGACATAACACTGTAAAAATCTGTCAGCTCGGTTCAAGTCAGATAATTGCCCTTGGCTACTTTTATTTTCCAGTATGTCACAAATGACCACTCATTTCTTGACAGGGGTGTCTGGGTCGGAACACGCCCAGCTTCCTGCTGGTAGCAATTAAAATCATCCACCACCCATGGGTAGGTTTGAATTAAAGTATCAGCAGAAAAATGACTCTTGTAGCCAGCTAGGTCATGCATCAATAGGAAGGTATAAGCAAAGGTGGTACAAGAGGAGAACTGCATGTTAGAGGAAAGGCAGAAATACTCTAACCTCAGTGTCATATCGGGAACAGAGAAATTTTACCACTGGCATAAGAACAAGCTAATGAAATGCTGAAGGAAAGGTGACACAAGTGGCAATGATGACTGTTGATTTCAGTAAGTTTTTCTAGCAAAATACAACCATTAAATTGATCTAAATTACTAAATTAGTCTGTTACAAATAAATGCTTAAAATGATCACAGAAACAGAAGATTTCTGTTGGTCCAGCTCATGAGGTTTCCAAACTGATTTACGATCCCTCAACTGATCACGCGACGTTTGCTGTCTGCCTTCAGAGAACTGGATTGAGTGTTGGTGGCTCTAACTCTCACTGGATTATACTAAAGCCAAATCTACAGTAAGGACTATCTTAATTTTATTTCCTATTGCTGGCCATTGCACATGGCATTATCACACAGCCACTAACGAGTTGGGGTTGTTGCTTGCCTGTCTATGTAAAGACAGCAGTCCATAAAGAAACACTGGTGTTACTGTGTGAGCTCATCCTACGTAAAAGCAGGAGGCTTGTGCTCTTGCCAAGGAAAGTTGTCCCTGTGTCTACATAACTCTTGCCTTGATGTTCTGATTGCTTCACTGCAAGGGTCAAGTTAAGTCCAAGCCTCTCCATAGCAGGGTTTATTTTTCTTTATCTATCTAGGTAGTTCAGGGTCAGATTAAGAAGCAAAATATTTGTTCAAATTATTTTTATCAAAGTAATTCTACTGGAAACTGCAGAACTTTCAAAGTGGTCTAAGGCAAAAAGAAAAAAAAAAGATTATTAAAAGATGGCATAATCTTTTAATCATGCACAATAATATACTGCCATGTATATTCTTCCCCAGTGAAATTTTCGGTCTTAATAAATGTGTGTTATCTAATGACAACATACATAAAGAATTCTCTGTTAAGATTGATGGTACTTCTAATTTTAAGGAGACAAAAAAACCCCAAAACAAAAACAAACAAACAAAAAAACCAGATCCAGGTAATATATGGGCAGAACTTCAGGTATTTGATATGTATCTGTCTAGCTAGCTATACTTAAATGCATATTTTAAAAATCACCATGTGTCCTATCTCCTTTATGCCTGGTTATTATGTTCAGTGCTGTACCTGTTCTGGGTACTGAAATGAAAATGCCCCTGTTCCTTTAGCAGTCAGTGGGGAAGAGAGAGATGGCACCAGAGTTCTTCTCTTCAGAGTATGATGCTTATCCCTTGGTTTACTTTCTTTTTCCATTTACTTATACCAAATTACACAGGTGAAACTTGAGCAGCATGGTTCAGCTAGATAGCTGAGATTTATATGGTGGAAATTAAGTTCAGTAAATCATAGTTTTGACACTTAAAAGTACCAATTCAAAGTTTTGTGAAAGACAGAAACACAGCACATGAAGAAAAATGTAGCACTTAATTAGTAGTTTTTAAATGAGAATTTTTTTTTTTTTTATATATATATCTTCTTGCTTGCTCTTTTACTCTGCCACAGAGCTTCTGCATTGTTCAACAGCATTATTCTTGGACCTACTTTCATATTTGGAGAACTTACCTATAACGTCAGAACAGTATTGAAGCTATAGGAGCAATAAATAAATAAATGAAAATGCATGTATCACTAAAAGATTTGATTGCCTACAATCTTAGCTGGTCTTTTGTTTCATCATTCAGTTTCCCTATGTGGACTCTTACACGGCTGATGAAGAAATTAATTACATAATGATTTCATAAGAATCTGCCATGAAAAATTACAGATGCAAGATTACTATTTTATGGTTATTTATTAGTGCCACTTGGAGTTGCAAGCATAAAAAATGTTTAGTCTCTCTGCAATCTATCTTTCAAATTGTGCTCAAGAACACAGTGATCAAAAACGTGTGCACAGCATGGCAATTACTGCTGTGATTTTCCAGGAAAACTGCAAGGCAGTTTGGATAATCAGTATGAGTGAATTAAACTCTGTAAAAAAAAATGGAAAAACCCCCTAGAGTAGAACATGACATTCCTACAGCTTGCCTCCGCTGAACTCCCCTGTGTAATTGTGCCAGACAGCCACAGGTAACATGGAAAAGACTGAAGGGGTAACTAAACACAATATTCTCCTGGAGGAACTGTTTGCTAGTGGCTTGGATGGACGTATGTGGCCGGATGGCCAGGCCCAAACAGTTATGGTGAATGGAGTTAAATGCAGTTGGTGGCTGGTCACAAGTGTTTGGGGCAGTTATGTTTAATATTTTTTATCAATGATCTAGATGAGGGGATTGAGCATACCTCAGTAAGTTTGCTTAGTAAGTAAGATGACACCAAGCTGGGCAGGAGTGTTCATCTGCTTGTGGGTAGGGCTGAGTGTTCATCTGCTTGTGGCCTCGATGGGCTGAGGCCAACTGTATGAGGCTCAACAAGCCCCAGTGCTGGGTCCTGCACTTGGGATTATTGGTCAATAGCTGGCTGTATATGAGCCAGCAGTGAGTCCAGGTGGCCAAGGTGGAGTACAGGCATCCTGGCCTGTATCAGGAATAGTGTGGCTGGCAGGACTAGGGAAGATATTGTCCCCCTGTACTTGGTCCTGGTGAGGCTGCACCCTGAGTACACTGTTCAGTTTTGGTCCCCTCACTACAAGTAGGACATTGAGGTGTCCAAAGAAGGACAACCCTAAAGCAGGTTGCACAGACAGGCATCCAGACGGGTCTTGAATATCTCCGGTGAGGGAGACTCCACAACCCCCTGGGCAGCCTGTTCCAGTGCTCCATCACCCTCACAATGAAGAATTTCTTTCTCACATCGGTGCAGAACCTCCTGTGGTCCAGCTTGGGACCATTACCCATAATCCTGTCCCCACAGGCCTCTGAGAAGAGGTTGGCCATCTCCCTTTGTCTCCCACATTTCAAATACTTATAAACATTGATGAGATCCCCTCTCAGTCTCCTTTTCTCAAGGCTGAACAGCCCCAGCTCACTCAGCCTTTCCTCACAGGGGAGATGCTCCAGGCCCTTAATCGTCTTTGTGGCCTCCGCTGGACTCTCTCCAGGAGATCCCTGTCTTTTTGTACCTGTCATCAGCAGGTGTGACTCCAGGCACAGACTCCAATGGCACAATATGAACCTAACAATGGTATCCCTACTCAAACTGTCATTAGAAGAACAATCTCATGTCACCTGTGTGCTTTAGGCTTCATACTTCTCTCTGACATAGCAGCCAGAAAGAGAGATACTGAAATTTACCATTTTTGTCTGGATGTGGAGAAGATAAATGATCTTTTGTATCATGATCTGAAGAAAAAAATAATCATCCAAATTGTGTGACAATTCAGGAAGTGCTTAGGTATGAGTGCACACGAAAAGAAGTCCTGTTACATGTTCATGGATAGGTGTCTAATATTAACACACACCAAATATACCCTTGAAGCATTAACCCCAACAAATAAGAAGCCCTATGAAGAAACTATAGATTAGGAGGCAAAATAATTTCACCCAACACAGAAAATAAAGTGCAACAAAGCTAAGCTGTTAACACAGATTTATAGTATAATTGTATCCTGCTGTTTACTGAGAAAAATAAAAATTGCAAATGAGGTCCAAAATTCATTTCCTCAAATCCATTAGCAGAAAGCATCACTAAACAATCACATTTACAAGGAGAAGGAAGATTTCTGTTAATTTTGGTATCTTGAGATATATGTTCCTTGTCAGGAGAAGCAGCCAAAGCTGTGATCTGCAGAGAAGTAATGAGCAACCTGCTATTCCTATAAATGGAGCACTGCAGACAGCAGATCTCATCTTGTTCCACCTGAGGGAGAGAGTGTTGTCAGTTAACAGGAGACAGGTTATGAGCCAAACTCTGTAATCAGCTACATTAGCTCAACCCTACTGACTTCAATGAGGCTTAACAGGTTTAAATGAGGACAGACTTGCCCCTACCTGAGAGTCCATAATGTCTCATAAACCAAGAATGAAAAGTCCTTGCAACTTTTGCTTTCCTTAGTAGATTTTTTTTTTAAAGTATATATGTACAGGACTGACCATTAGTAAAGGCAGTGAAGATAATACCGTCACAATACATACTAAAGAAGGAATTTTTTTTTTTTTTTTAGTGCTTTTTTTAAAGTGACTGTCTATGATTTGGGGGTTAAGTGCAAAGTCACTAATTAAGGCTTGAAAGTTTGGATTCTAGGGCAAGGAAAATTGGACAAGACTGACCTTGGCAGTTCAGTTTACCAGAATTATTGTTTAAAAATAAATATATTCTGCATCAAAAGCATACATGAATTAAATATAATATAGGGATTTTCTCCCTGAGGTCTCCATGGTGAAGCAAGTCTCTTTTTTTCCTTGCAAGAGAACATGTTTCTTGCTTTTTTTTACAAGGAAACGACTTCTATGCTTTGCAAAGATGAAACTTCTGCCTCCAAGTGGGAAATGGAAGCCCAATGTCAAAGGGTAAATTCCATGAGAGATGACAAGTGCTGATGGGCTTGGATTTGCACAATCAGCGGCATTCAGTCTCTCCAGGGGAGGTAATGTAGGGAGCTGAGGGAAGGAGGGAGAGAAAACGAATTCAGGCTGTCATCTCAGGAGGAAAGTGTTGTAAAAATATGTTCAGAATTTGGCATTTGCCAGTGAAATTAGCTGGAGTGTATGAAAATACTTATTTGGTTGGTTTTTTTCATATTAATAAAGAATGGAACAATGGCTTCAAGGTCTTGTTTTGAAAAAATAGCTGGGTGTGGTGGGTTATAACACAAGGAGAGCTTATTGTTTGCTTTTCTTTTTCTTTCTGTATTTTGGAAAAAACAGTCCTTAAGACATGTCAGAAAACACTGGCAAAGTAGAAAAAAGATCAGGATGTGATTTTTCATAGGGTTAAGCACCTACTTGAAAATGTAGAAGCACGCAGCTGGGTATTATATCTCCCATGCTATATGGATTGTATGAATTATATGAGAAGAGAATCTAACAGCTTGTCTCGTGAATCAGAGGTTCAAGAACTACCCCTGGAGGACGTCTTTTGAACTAAAGCTGTCTCTACACAATTGAAATACCTTAAAGAACAGTCAGTAGTGAGTTCCAAGCATGCCTATGTAGTGTACATTATAGCATGCTGAAAGAAGGAAACTTCCTGAGAAGGACAGCCATGGGATCTAGGGACCTGCTCTGGGGAACCTGCTTTGGCAGGGGAGTTGGACTTGATGATCTCTCCAGGTCCCTTCCAACCCCTAAAATTCTGTGATTCTGTCTCATTTAGAAAGTCCCTCAAAAGTAGTCCAAAATACCGGAGTGACACGTATCTACATGTATGTGGAATACACATACTTAAGCATGTGCATAAACACACAGAAAAGGGATATCCACAACTAAAGCAGATAATGAAGATAAATAATCCTCCTGGGACAAATAATTGTGTAGGTAGATCCGTATTTATGAAGTCTGAAGGCACAAAACATGAAGCTATCTTCCCATGAGTTAAAATTTAATGTCATTCCCCTATCATGCTATTTTTTTTCCACCCAGAAATGTCCCTTCAGAGCTGGGGAAGTAGATAGATTATACAGATAGCAGGTATAGGATAAAGACTGGTATTATGGATGTCAGTTGTATGGAGAACCGACCAAAGTCCAGAGGGAGGCAAGACCCATCTCACTAAGAGAAGAAAGGACTATGGACATATTATAAAGGGAACACAGCCACACGCAGTGGTACATCATTCTTCAGAAATCATTTTTTTTGCAGGGTCAGAGAGGATCTTTGGGAAGATGTTTTAGAGTATTTTCACTACTTCCAGAGGTTTTTAATGCAGCATCTGACAATCTGGTTGCTGCTGTGCAAAACAGTAGCACAGGCAGGGCCCAGAAACATTTCACATGGCAGGTCTACTGAGCTCATTACACTGTAATGGAAGCCGGAAGCCTCCGCTCCCCTGGGATTTTGCAGCGAGGCCACTGGTGTGTATTCATTACCCTTTTGTCAATATGCACAGATTCAGCGGTGAAGATGTAACTTTATTCTCAAGTTTCTTCAGAGAGATGATGTCTTTTGTGCTTCAAAGGCAGCCTGGATATGATTTTTCCCAAACCTACAACTGGGACTTCTTTCAGTCTGTCCCCCACTGGGACAATACTACTAGATCAGACTCTGACATAAGTGACAACTGACAAGAATTGTGAGACGTGTAATATTCTTCATATCCTGGCCTATTCCACCAGTGAGAAATGGACCAGAATGGAAACAGAACAACTCTTCATATATCAAAAATGTTAGACATAGCAAATCAAGAGGAAATTTTTTTTTTGTTTTCAGGAGTGGAGGAACATTAATATTCTATTTTGTGAAAGTCCTACCTGCTATACAAAAGATTAAAGTTTTATCAGTCTTATTAGTTTGCCTCAAAATTGAGAGAATTGAGTTGTAATGATAAAACCATCAGCCTTGACATCTTGACAGAAGGATTTCTATGAGGGATGTTGCCCGATGCCTCCTTGAAATTCACTCTTTTATAGTTGAGCATTAGCAGAACACTGATAATAATGTGGATATGAAATGCTGGAAAAAGGATTATCATCAGTGAAGAATGATTTTAAATTACCATCTTTTGAAAAAAGGTAAGTTACAGCAAAGGGGTTTTACTCTCTGAATGAAGGAGAAAATATGCTTTGGTTGTTACGAGATCAAATGTAGACAAAACTCTGGGCAGTGTATTGTGTTGATGATATGTATGTGGGGAATGGAACCTTGGATTTTGCAGAGGATATTTTTCAGTCATCAGGAGAACTATTTAATGAAATAAATCCAGGCATTACTAAAGAGAAGTAAAGGAGGAAATCATGCTGCTGTTAATTTTATTGTAATTAGAAGAGATGCAGCTGAAGAAAATTAAAGAAGATAACTGAAGTATGGAATATGTCCATGAAGGATCTTACATTGGCCAGAGTCATGAAGATGTCTGGCTACCTGTGTGGTATCCTAGAAGGATTTAAAAAGGAGAAAGTGTATTTCATGGTGTAATTTTTCAGAGAAGATATGTGTGAAAGTGGCAGTCTGACAGCTCTGCCAGGTATGTTTCTCCATTTAGTCACAGAGGATACAGAGCACAAGAGTGTGGTGATTAACATTTATAACTGTCCAGACAGATGGAAGGGATGGTAAAAACAGTGAATCTGGCCAGCTACAAGTCAGGATGAGTAAGAATCACAGAATCACAGAATGTTAGGAGTTGGAAGGGACCTCGAAAGATCATCTAGTCCAATCCCCCTGCCTGAGCAGGATCATTTAGATTAATTCACACAGGAATGCATCCAGATTGGTCTTGAATGTCTCCAGAGAAGGAGATTTCACAGCCTCTCTGGGCAGCCTGTTCCAGTGCTCCATCACCCTCACGGTGAAAAGGTTTTTCCTTACATTCACATGGAACTATGTTCCAGCTTGGACCCATTGACTCTTGTCCTATCACTGGCCATCACTGAGAAGAGCCTGGATCCATCCTCCTGACAATCACCCTTTACATATTTATAAACGTTAATGAGGTCACCCCTCAGTCTCCTCTCCTCCAAGCTAAAGAGACCCAGCTCTTTAGGGATTTCCCCCAGTAATTGCTTGAAGAAGTCAAACTTGGCCCTGCTGAAGTCCAGGGTTGTGGTCATACTTAAGGTTCTCTTCCTTCCACATTAAGATCCTGAACTCCATGATCTAATGGTCACTGCAGCCAAGTCTACCCTCAGCCTTCAGTGCTTCAACCAGACCGTCCATGTTAGTGCGTGCAAGATCTAGCAGCACTCCTAGAGCGATGAACATTGAGTGTGGCATAGTGAGACGGTGAAATCTGCCCTGGTAAGAATTAATACTTCTGTAATGCAGAACAAGATGAACTAGAAATAATTTTTTATGATATCAGTATAAGAAAAAATGCATATTTCTTGCATTCTGGAAAACATGAATTTTATTGCAAAGAGTCTTATTCTTGAGACATACAGGTACAGAAACACATGAGAAAGTCCAAAAAAACCTATCATATGTGCCAGAAATTGGGATTCAAACTCAGTTCAATCACTGAAATCATAGCTAGAAAACTACTAAAGAAATATGGCCTCAATCTTTCTCGCTGGAATATACCAACCATCATATATCAAAACCTGGAAAATGACTTTTTTATATTAACGAGGAGAAATGCTTCTCTCTTAAATCAATGACTAAACTCACGTTATTTATGATCCCACCCATAAGCAAATGAAGAATGGATTTTTTGTTGGATTCTTGTTGTATAAAAAGCCACACAGTTGCTCTTATGTAGGCTTACATTTTAATTCACTGTTGTTGCGCAGAATAATTTTTATCGATAGGAGTGTGGATGTCTATGACAATGCAGATGTCACATAAAGTCACAGAATTATTCAGTATAACAGTGCAGTGAATTGCATGCTTTTTCCTGTATTTCCTTAAGAGATTCTTCTGTTTTTCTGGCATGCTTCTTCAAGATCAAAGACTTCAGTGCAGCTCTCGAGTCAGATGAAGTCAGCTGCAATATAAATGATGTCCAAAAAGCTGCTGGTGTTTCCCTGTACAGTGGTGAACAAAACATTAGATGAATTATGCATAAGGAAGGGTAACACTGATGATGATGCTTCAGAGGATTAGAGTCTTCCAATTCATCTATAGAACAATTCAGAAGAAATCCTAGGAAATTGCTGTTGATGAGACTAAATAAACCACCCACCTACCTAAATAATGAACTCTTGTGAAATTACTTTCTTTGACCTGCCAGTACTTTCTTTTTCTACTTTAAAGCAATGGATGGTTTGATGCTACACAAAGAGCATCTTAAGGGCAAGGAAAATAGTTAATCAGTGAGCAGGAACTATAGAAGATCCTTTAACATAGTGGTCAATGGGACCCATCGGTCTATCTCCTGAAACTGTCAGGAGAAACCTGGGGTGGTACCAACTTTCCACTCTATCAGGGAGGGAAAGTGCAGTGCATAAAATGAAAGAGCTTCTTCATCTATTCCTCCATCTGCCCTCCACAGAAAAGCCCAAATACTAATAATTTTAAATGAGGAGGTTATTGGAAATTCAGAATTTCCATGTGACGCATCTGTGTTGATCCTTGCTGAATGTAGACACTCCAAACAAAGACTCGTGTGTCTGCAGCAATGTAGCAAGGAAAGGTCTGAAAAATACTCAGCTTTTTCATATAATTTTTTTCAGCATGAAAGGCTATCATTTCACCATGTACCTTTACTACTAGCAGAAGGCAGTAGAGGTGAAAAAAGATACGTCTGCTCCCTGTTGTCTCCAAGCATTTCATGGTGATATTTTCCAGAATCAGCAACTGTAGCTGAAGCCAGTGAGTTTTCTGCAGGTAAAAAGTCTGAAAGATTATTTTGTGTGTATATGTTAGCTGAAGCAAACTAGGTTTCCTCAGACTTTCTTAAGAAACAGAGGGGAAGTCTAAGGAACTGAAAAATTAGGCTCTCAAGCTGGAATGCGAGCCAGCAGGGCAGAACATCTGAATTTAATGAGGCTCTGCTTGACATCAGCAGAAATGTTGGAAGGCCAAAGTCTACAGGATAAGGCCTCAAATTAATGATGCAATGAAAAGGAAAAATGCATAATTTTAGGCAAGATCATTTCGATGATTGATTTTATAATTATTCATGGCACCTAATGTGAATTATCAGGATGCTTTTATTGATGGCATTTATTAATGCATTAAATTTTAAACTATGCTCTAGAAGACACTACAATACAGGCAGGAAACAGAGAGACATCAAAAATGTTTCAAAGGAGGCTGAGAAATAAGGGGGCTTAATGCAATTAAATGGCACATAGAGCATCCAACTACTGCTACATCACAGTTTTAAGCCTACACCTTTATTACAGGACTGATGCAGCCATTTAGGATTGTATTGTTGCATCAGATCTTGGTATTTGCAGGAGTATAAACAATCAATGAAACATTAAAAAAAAACCCAAAAAAACCAAGATTTCAAGTGCATGTTCCAAAAGAAAATTAGTTAATGTCAGCTTAAAATCCCCCTGTCCTCTCCTCAGCACTGCAGTGGGCCAAAATTTGTGAAATCTTCTTGCTGTCATGCTAGTAGTTCAGTCTTGTGTCTCCCCCATAGTCAATATGGGTGGTGTTGCTTCTGAAGCTGTAGTATTTAAAATCGAATTTTATTGTGGTCTCAGTAGGAGCTTGCACCTGAAACAAAACTGTGGCATTTTTCACACAGGGAAGTAGAACTTGCTGCTCATTAGGCCACAAGAGACCAAAATTATTCACAGTGTAAATAGACTTACAGGTTTTGAAGTCAGACATTTTTGCCTGATAAGAATTTAGTTCAGACCATGCATTTTCATGCAAATGGGCTCCTTAACTGTTTGAGACCTTATCCTACCTTTACTGTAAGGCAGCTACAACAATGTTAGGACCTAAGGCAATCAGAGCTGCCCAAGTTCACCAATAGTGGAGAACACAGCCTGTCAGATAAGCGTGGCATCAGAAAACTATCTTCTGCACTCTCATGAATATCCAGCTTCCCTTTTATCACCTGGTAGCATTTTAGCTTCTAGCAGTAGAGGAATAAAAAAAACCTGAATTCTAAGAATAGCACCTTTTATGTTAAAAGATTTCCATTTCCATACTGTTCTGTGGAACAATACATCAAATACCTCTGCATCAGGTGAAACACACAGTGTGATTTGTATACTCTCCCACATAAAAAAGGAGGTTAGTAAAACAAATCCAACTTAGCAGTCTAGATGATTTAACAGAATGGAGCTTTGTGAAACGTAAAGCATTCTCCTTAATCTTTATCTTTTTATGCATCTTCCAAAAAGGCAATGTTTTCAGCAGTAAAACTTGTGACGTTCTTCAGCATATCCTCCATATTAAACACAGTGCTGTTCATTTCATGCCAGCGGCACTGGCAGGACATCTTTTGCTGGAGCAGTATCTGCTTCCAAATAGGGTTGACTGAGTTTTGGCTTCAGAAAACTCCAGTCCAGCTGCAGCCAGGTGCTCACTAACTTTCTCTTTGATATCTGACTGGTTTGGATCAGAATCGACTTGCTGTTGGCCCTCCCTGTGTGAAAGAATATAAGTATTAAAGCCCTGAAAACCTCTCAAAGACTTTGAGTCCCATGCAAAAGCTACTGCAGAACTGGGATTTCCACTTTTCACTAGCAGAGAGCTGATCTCATAAAACATTATCCATCTATGGATTCACCAGCTGTGGCAAAGAGCTCTGAGCAGGGCCTAAAGTGACAAGTCTGCCTCACACTCAGGCGTCTGTTCTCGACTGAGCACCCACACCTTTCCTGTTGCAGAGCATCAGTTGCACTCATACACAGGGACCGCTTATGCTTTCCAAAATGCTCTTCCAGTCAAGTCTGCCCATGGGGGGTTTCCTACAGAGTGCTCAGGCTTTTGAATCTGTTTTTACTGACAGTCTGCCGTAACTTCAAGAGGCCCTGAACTGCTGATACCTGGCCCAGTGTTCCAGACGAGATCATCAGCACTAAGTGTACATGATTTCAAGTCTCCAGAGCTCCATTTCTTCAAGTGTGTGTCATATTTCTTCCTTCCATAAGCGCTCAAAGGAAGACTGCTTTAAAGACTTTGGCTGTTTATTAGCTGAGTTAACACAAACATTTCATTTCAGGCACTTGAGCAAAGTTTATGGTTTCACTTCCAGGGTGGCTGACCTGAAACCTCTCTAACAGCACTCTTGAGGAGAAACACAGAGATGTTCTTCTTTAAATCAATTTCAGATAGCTATTAACAATCACAATCAGTATAGCAATAGAAACCAAGATGCAAACTTTATTATAACACTTTCTAGGACATTGTGCATTTAATGCAGTACCGTATAACTAGGTTAGAATTGATATTTCCTTTGATAGTGCTATTATGATAGCAGGTAGTATACAGAGGGTTATTAATCATCTTCTCTGCCTTGCTCAAAGTCTCTGCTGACCTAAAATTAGAGCTCAGATTCAGATCAGGTCTGTGTTTCACTGTGTCATAAGATAGAGCACTGTTGCTCTGCAGGAAAAACAATTGACCTCACAGTTCTTCTGCACTGGCTCGATGCTCTTAATGTGAGGAACTTGAGAATCTGAATTTATATGCCAATTAGGGAGAATATTAACCTTTTTTTTTTCCTGGTCCCTCTTTTCTCATAACATTTGCATTGGCAGACAAGCCTAGTCCAGGAAATTGTTTCAGTTGTTGGTCATGTGTATTGAGCATTAATCCATGTGATGTTTCAAGTACAGTCAATTTTTTCAATGCTAAGCAGCCACCAGGATGGCACAACTCGATCATCTTTTTGTTAAGTTTTACAGGACATTGTCTGAAAAAAATATTTCATCCTACAAGAAAAGTCTTCAAGTTTGTCCACAACTTGTTTCATTTTATGTAGCCCACACTTCTTTCTGGATGAAACACAGACACAATCTGCATGACACATCTGAAGCCATCTGCAACCGAAGTAAGCTGTGATTAAAAATCATAGTACAAATATCCAAATCATAGTACAAATATCCTAAACTAAATTCTAATAGGTATTGTGATAAGAGAGGTGTTACTGGATTACCAGCCTTGAATTAATTATCATTATCTTTCTTTCTGGTAAGTCTGGTAAAATATAATGGGCACTGGGAAAGTGGGGGTAGTGGAGAATAAATGGAATGAAAGGTTGTAGAAGCAACAATTTTCTTAAATAACTGAGGTAATGTAAAGGAAGGAATTAATCTTTTAAATTAATTAGATACATTAGGAGAAAAAGAATAAAAGGCATGGAAAATGCCCTTTTGTGATCAGCCTGAAGTTATGAATCTTTCAAATTATACCTAGCATTATTCAAGCCCTTCAACATTATTTGCACTTTCATGTTTTAAATAGACTTTCAGCATGTGGGATAGAGGTTATGTTTTTAAAATATAGTGGCTGTTGCTTCAGAAAAAATGCTGAAAGTTATGAGAGGAAAGCATCAAAGCTTGTCTCATATACATCTTAGAGAGTAAGGGTAAGGGAGTGCACAAGATTGATTCATAGAATCACAGATCATATAATCACAGAATCATAGAATCACAGACTTGTTTGGGTTGAAAGTCACCTCAAAGATTTCCTAGTTCCAACACTCCTGCCACAAGCAGGGACATCCTCCAAATCCCCATTCAACCTGGCCTTGAACACATCCAGTGAGGGGGGCACCCACAGTTTCTCTGGGAAACCTGTTCCAGTGCCTCAGCACCCCCACATGAAATTTCTTCCTAATATCCAATCTAAATCTCTTCTCTTTCGGCTTAAGGCCATTACCCCTTGTCCTATCACTATACTCCCTGACACACAGTCCTGCTCCAGCTTTCCTGAAGGGCCCCTTCAGGCACTGGAAGGCAGCAATAAGGTATCCCCAGAGCCTTCTCTTCTCCAGGCTGAACAAGCCCAACTCTCTATCTGTCTTTATAGGAGAGGTGCTCCAGCCCTTTGATTATCTTTATGTCCCTACTCTGGACTCACTTCAACAGCTCGGTATCTGTCATGTACTGGGGACCTCAGAGCTGGCCTCAGTACTCCAAGTGGGGTCTTACCATAGCAGAGGGTCAGAATCATCTCCTTCAACCTTCTGGTCACATTGCTTTTAATGCAGCCCAGGATACAGTTGGCTTTCTGGGCTACGAGTGTGCATTGACCACTCATGTTGAGCACCTTCAATCAGCACCTTCAAGTCCTCCTCAAGGCTGCTCTCAATCCATTCTCTGCCCAGCCTGTAGTTGTGCTTGGGATTGCCTCAACCTATGGGCAAGACCTTGCACTTGACCTTGTTCAGCAAGCCTGTCAGAGTCTCTCTGGATGACATTCCTCCCGTGTGTAGATTAGCACCACATATCTTAGTGTTGTTGCAAACATGCTTTGGGTGCATTCAATCCCACTGTCAATGTCTCCAACAAAGAGTCCCCAAACTGTCTGTCCCAGTACTGACCCCTGGAGAATGACACTTGTCAAAGGTTTCCACTTGGATGTGGTAATTGACCACTATTGACTGCTATTGACTCTATGAGTGTCACCATCCAGCCAATTCCTTTTAAACCAAGTGGTCCATATACCAAATCCACATCTCTCCTATTTAGATACAAAGATGTCATGCAGGACAGTATCAAATGCTCTGCACAAGTCCAGGTGGATTACATCAGTTTTCTTCCCTTATTCGCTAAGGGTTGTGACTCCATCCTAGAAAGCCACCAGATTTGTTAAGCTTGACTTCCCCTTAGTGAAGCCATGTTGGCTGTCACTAATCACCTCAGAGATGTATCAAGGCCCACACAGATTTCATGAAAACATACCCATTGGAATTTTAGGTCACACTTCAGTCTTCTGAGGAACTTCAGCCATGTACCATGCATAAAGGTCAGGTCACTGCTCACGTGCTAGGCCCTTGAAATGTAAAGAACTAATGAGGCAAAATGCACCTGGATAAACCCTATGGCTAAACATGTCTAGACTAGAAATACCATCATGGTATTTCAAAATGCTTCAGTATATATATATGTGTGTGTATATATATATATGTATATATATANTATATATATTTATATCTCACCATTTACTGAAAGTAACATTGCCCACCTCCCTCATAAAATGCGAGCAATTAGACTATCTGGTATAGGATTTGGGGGGACTACCCTCCAAAGCTAAAGGTGGAACTCATGACCAAAAATGGTTTCTTTCAGTGTCCTTGATAGAAGAAAGGTATTCAGGCCTTGGGTTAGTTTATCTTTTGGTGATAAAGCTTCATAGCAATGCAGATAGAATTACATCAATATTTGAAACAGAGAGAAATCAGGAATTTAAATACAAAACAGTATTTATTTCTTCCTCACCCAAACCTGAAAGTAAGTCCAGTGAGAATTTCAAGAAAGCAGTTGTGTATCAGCAGGAAATAGTGGTGAATTAAAATATAACAGACAGGGTTTTTCTTGTCCCATGACAGGAGGGAGCAGTCTTGGGACTGTGATGTTATCCACCTACATAAAATATGACAACCTAATTTACAAGGTTGACCCACAGGATAAAAATGAAACACAAGCTGGAAAATATCTGTATGTTTTCGTGTTCTCCAGCAGTTGAAATACTGAGATAGGTGAACATACCTGTAGTATAAGACCATGAGTCGTGAATGACTGATTGTGTTTTCATTTGACTCTGAAACAATTTTTTTCTAGCTAAGAAGTTATCTGATTTTGTCAAAAATCTCCCCAGTAAGAAGAGTAAGAAAGGTATTTTTATAGACAGTGTAACTGGATTTCAGGTGTTGAAATCTATGACCAGCCCCTGAGAACTGGGATGTCTCAACCTGGAGAAGAGGACACTCCAGGGAGATCCTATTGTAACCTCTCCATTTATAAAAGGGACTTGTAAGAAAGACAGAGATATATTTAGCTTTTTTACCAAAGCTTGAAGTACAAGGGCAGTACAAGGGCAACAGTTTGAAACGGAAAGAGGATTGGACATAAGGAATAAGGGTGTTTTTTCTGATGAGGGTGGTGAGTCACTGGAACAGATTGCCCGGAGAAGCTGTGGCTCAGAGAACCTGGCCTTGAACACTGCCAGGGAGGGCCCTGGCAGTGTTCAAGGCCAGGTTGGATGGGGCTTTGGGCAACCTGGTCTAGTGGAGGGTGTCCCTGCCCATGGCAGAGGGTTGGAACTAGGTGATCTTTGAGGTCCCTTCCAACCCAAAATATTCTGTGATTCTATGTTCTGAGCTACCATCAAAGCCTTTAAATAGCACTAAGAATAGCCACACTTCCAAAAAAAATGGCCAAACATATACATATTTATGGATAAATAATATATATGCACAATAAATTAAAGCTAGCACAGTTTGGTAAGGACAAAAATACCAAACTTAAAACATTCCCAAAATATTACAAAACACTTTGGAGAAACAGTAAGCAGCAAGGGTTACTGTAAGCCCTTTCCTGAGACCAGCATGCAGATCAGCTGATCAGTCACAGTGCTAGATGAACCCCTTCTCTTTAGCCACATCCTGCTCAATGGATAAACCTCAACATCACCAATGGTTTAACCTAGATAAGTAATCCCTGTGTTGGCCGATTGGCCAGAGCTTATCTGAACCACTTGGGATTGCGTAACTCGGGAACGAAATCTCATTGCAGGCTTTCTCATGAAATTTTCACTATCTCCCAATAGTGAGGCTGAAAATAATTGGGAACTGATTTGCCAGTTTTTATTAGCCTTATCATTCATTATTATTACTTAACCTCTATACTGCTTATGCCAAAAAAATAGTAATTTGCAACATCTGTTGGTTTGTGATGTGCATTTGTGTCTCAGGAGCTGTTTCTACTTGGAGGATTCTCTGTGAAGTTGTTTGACAGGAGACAAGCATCCAGATACTGAAAACAGAGTTATGTCTTCTCACACCAGTGTGGATAATGGAGATAGATGGTCACACCAGAGGGAAACAGCAGTGGGGCTATCTTTGTATGATGAGCGTATGATGTACTTATATATTTATGTATATATGTACCACGAGTGTGTGAGATGTTTGGGGCACACTTTGCAAAGCAGAGTGAGCTCTATCAACATCCAGAACAACAAATAAGGGAACACATCCTCCAGTAAGGCTGAAAGGCAGTTGGCTTCATTGTAGCTTGGATCTTGCCCTCTGATCAAGAAAGAGAAAGGTGTGAAGGAAAGCCTGACAGTAGAGTACAAGAAAGAAGAAGTTTCACTGGATAAACTAGTTTACTTCTGTGGGAGAGAGAATTTTAATTTTGAAAGCAGTGTGTTTTCCTAGGACTAGCCCCAGTTGTGCGAAAACACAAGCACACATAAATTACAAATTCTCCTATTCATGGCTTCTCCCTGCTCTTGCCTTTTCCTTTGTCAACACCCCAGAGCCAGGGAGAAAGTAAGTGAAAACAGAATACCTCCTCCATCAACATGGCAGAAGGGATGTAAGGAATGATACTTGCACTTTCACATGAGCAAAAATGAATGTAGTGTTTAGTCCTTTAAACACTTTATTAGGTCCAATGAGAGTTTTCTAATAAAGGAAGTTTCTTCCTCCTCCATTTTTCTTTTTAAATTTTTGAAATACTAATACTTCTGCAGAGAAAATGGAAGCAAAACACCAGTTTGCACTCTCCATAGTGCATAGAAGGTACTGACATCCCATTCTGAGGGACTGCCTATGCTGCTTGGATGCCTCCTTTATACAGTCACATTAATAAAGAATGTCTCCCCTTTTAACCACCCTGAAGCTGATTTCTCATCTGGGAGGTTATAAATTATTTTTAGAGGTTAATTGTTATGCAAATCTGCTCATCATGGGGTTCCAGCATCCAAAGAAATGAGAAAACATTCCCTTCCCCGGTGGCAGAGGCTCATAGAGGACACCTTTTAATTTCTAAAACCATTTGGAGAGGATTATGTGCCATATGTTTTTTCAAACATATCACTCACTAAATGTAAGAAACCTATATTAACACAATGCTAAGGTTGCACAATTGCAACATATTCTATATTAGTGTGCCTATTTTGTGTATCCATGTATTTCATAGTACGCATTTCAAAACATAGCACTCAGTCCCGTAAATTCTGCTCAGAGAAACAATTACCACACAGGCAAGTATCCCCTCTGACACCTGCAAGCAAGCTTTGCAGAACCAAGCCTCAAGCAAAGCTTAGATTTTCAATGTATGTTTTACAAGAGAAATGGGAGGAGCAAATACATGATGAAGATGATGTAGATGATGAAAACCAAATAAATTTGCAATTTTTTAAATCTAAGAACAAACAGGGAAAAAAAAAATCATTTCTCATTCATTTCTCAGTTCTTATACTGTAAGATTCATCTCACAGTGCTACCTTCCCTTACCAGATAAGCTAGTGGTAAAAGCCCCTAAGGTGTGAGCTTGTGTGAATGGGCTGTGAGGTCAACTTCTGCTGTGGGTGGAGAGAGTTCCCAGAAAACAGCAGGCTGAAGGATGGACAAAAGCCCCAGTTGCTGAGTGGTAGAAAATGTGCAAGTCTCCCCAAAGCTGAAGAAGTTCCAGGGACTGATGGTCCTGTTGAATCCACAGAGCACGAAGAGCCTGCCATATCTGCTCAGGGCCAGCAGCACTCACTGGCATTAATAATGGGACATGCAGCTCATTCCTGATTCTATAAAAAATGACAATTTGAACAGAAAAATACGTTGCATTAAATATTTCTTGATCCCCTGTCAGGAGGTTCTACACTTCCCTTTGAGACAGCTACAGAAAGTTGTCACAAGCACACAGGTCTGAGAACTGTCTTGGTTATTCCTCTTAGAGGTTTTGGGGAGTCAAGTAAACTATCACTGAGGAACTATGAGGATCCTGAGCAGCCAGATCCCTTTACTGACATCTTGGTGCAGCACTGTGGAATTGAAACATACAGAATCTTTGCAGTGAGGAAAACTAAGAGTGTACAAGTCTTTGCTAGCTCTTATACGAGACGAGAAAAGCCCATTTTTTCCATCAGATAGGGGACAAGATAAAGAATAGAAGGACAACAGTAACTCAGATTAAGGCAAACTATATTACAGCAATTATTAATAGTACTCTGTGCTGCTTGTTCCTCCTAGCATATAGATATACCTATATATAGTTCCTTTCAACAGTAGGAGTAATAACTCTGGCAGTGGAATTTGATTCATAAGTCTCTAAATTGGAAGTTAATGTTCGGTCAAGTTCCGAGGCCCCAGAGCTGTATTTCTTTAAATAAGAGGAAGCGTGGGTAGGTTAGGAACACAGATCAAAAGATTTCAGACATAGTCATAAACAAACAGAAGGTCATTCCGAGACAGATGTGCGATAGTAATTTACACAGTCGTGATTTATTTAAGTGCCTTGGAATTATGAAAAATAATTTTTGCCAGATACCCCGCACCATTTAAAGTAGTGGATGGTAATTTTTTTCCTTTGACATCAGATAATAATTGATTTTTTTTCCAAATTTTCATCAGCAGAAAGGTGAAATCATGTATAAGTGTAAAGTACTAATGGCTATGATTTTTGGCAAAAATCTAGTGCATTCAAATATTCAGGTTTCTATTGTTTTTTTATATTTTTGGGTTTTTTTTTTTAAAATTATATGCAGAATGCTCTAAGTACTCATTTCATTCCCACTACATACTGTTTAAAAATCCAGTACCTTGTAAGGAATAAATATTTTTGTTACTCTAATGCTGTGGGAAACTGTCTACATTTTAAGGCTTTCTTTTATCAAACCAAAGCTCTACTTCCAGGACACTTTGAAGCCTTCCCCTTGGAAAACATTCCCCTCCAGTCAGAGTAGGTGTTGGGTCTGGCCATCCAAATTCCTCTTAAAGAATTGGGCACTATTATTCTTGGTAGAGTCCCAAAAATGGTCTCACAAATAATGGAGTTACCTAACAAACCAGGAAGTAGCAACTTTTCAAAAGGCAGTCCACTTTTATCAATTTTAAAAATATATTTTAAACCTGAAATTTATTTAACAATATACTCTGACAGCTACTTCATTTTGAACTTGAAGATAATTTTTCATTCAGTGGTAAAGTATTAAGGTGAATAACTTTTCTAAAAAATAAATTTACTTCTTATTGACATTTAAATGGTGTTTGGGAGCAAAAGAGAACAGACAAAAACACACAGCCCCATTTTCTTCCCAATTACTTTGGGAAAAATTAGGTGCTCCCTGAATAATATTGAAATATTTTTAACCAGTGAAGTAAAGGTGGTGTATCAGCATGGCTGAGGCACATCCTGAGAACAACATGAATTTGGATGAGAAGAAATTTCAAGTGAGTCCGTACTATGGAGGTAACCACAGATGAAGAGCCCTTAGAACCATAGTCACAGTGTGATAGAATCATATAATTGTTTTGTTTGGCAAAGACCTTTAAGATAACAAGTCCAACCATAAACCTAGCACTGCCAATCGAACCACAGAACCATGTCCCTAAGCACCAGAGCTACATGTCTTTTAAATACTTCCAGCAATGGCGGCACAACCACTTCTCTGCAGCCTGTTCCAGTGCTTGACAACCCTTTTGGTGAAGAATTTTATCCAATTAACCTTCCAATATCCAATTTAACCTTCCCTGGAACAACCTAAGGTCATTCCTTATTCTCCTATAACTTGTTACTTGGGAGAAGAGACCGACATCCACCTGACTACAACCTCCTTTCAGGTAGCTGTAGTGTTAAGGTCTCCCTTCAGCCTCCTTTCTCCAGGCTAAACCCCACCAGTTCCTTCAGATGCTCCTCATAAGACTAGTGCTCTAGATACTTCACCAGCTTCACTATCCATAAAACCAAAGTCTTATTCTATAAAAATAAGAAACTAAGTACTTTAACTTAACATCTGGATCTTATTTCACAAATTCTTCAGAAGCAATGAGTCAACAAAAACAATAGTAGCTGCCCTAGAGAAGTGGGTCAAAAGGAGACTGTATGGGCTACTTTTAATGTATTTTTATAAAATCTCTCTGAAATGGATGAATGTGGTAGAGGTAAATAAATTTAAGGAGGGGGAAGGTTTGGACAGTGCCTTCTATAAAAATGAATACTATGTTTTTACCTGTTCTGGTTCCAACTAGGATAGAGTTAATTTTTGTTCCAGCAGCTGGTGGAATGCCGTGTTTGGGAGTCAAGATGAGAGCAGCTGATAACACCCCCATGTTTCTAGTTGTTGCCAGTCAAGGACTTCTCAGTTCTTCATAACAAGAAGGTGGGGGACACTCAGGTAGCTGGGAGTGGACACTGTCAGGACAGATGACCCAAGCCAGCCAAGGAGAGTATTCCATGCCAATTATATCATGCTCAGTATAAAGGGTGGTTGGTGGGGGGCGGGGGGGAAAACACACAGCTTCAGGACATGTGGTTTTGGGGACAATCCGGTTCCAGGATGGCTCCCAATTGTAATGCCTGGGGTGTGCGGTTTGGTGAGAGATCATATCCTGTACAATCATATTTATATATTTCATTATAAAGTCCTATCATCATTATCTCTCTACTGTCCCAGTAAACTGCCCTTATCCCAACCTATGAAGTTTGTTTTTCCCTCTGTTGGTTTTCTTTTCTATCTTTTCACCTCTGGCACTTTAGAGAGAGCGGCTGCAGCTGGGACAAAACCATGATATTACCTTTAAGAACTGAGTCTTTTGGTATCCTGGACCCAAGTGGAAGTCTGGATTCCATGTAAAGTTGCCAGAGCTCCATACAGCTGTAGGAATCAAACCCCACTTATCACATCAAGGCCGGTGCAGAAAGCTGTTTCTGCTAAAGCTGCAGCTGCCTACAGCCATTGGGGCAGGCAATGAGTTCCCCTAATGTGTGTTCTGCTAATGATTTCAGTGCTGCATGTTTTTCCTGTCCATGAAACACTGACTGTGCTGTTGTGGATGAGAGGGCTTTGTTGGACAAGAGTCAGAAATTTCTCATACCAGCAGTTACTTGTTTGGTTTTTTTTACATGCACAAGGATGTTATCTTATGCTGTGGTACAGATGTAGTTGATGAATCAAAGAGATGACTACTCGTGGAGCATTTTCCACAACATCCCTTTGATTTTGGAAATTGCATGAAGCCTCCTTGATGCCCTTCTCCATTTAGAATTGCTTGAGTTAGCCTTTAGGCGTGTTTCAAACACCTTTTTGGTTGGTTTTTTTGTTTGGTTGGTTTTTTATGAGGGACAGGGGAAACTACAAGTGAAGGTGGGTTTAGATGTAGAAATTTTTGAATTGCAATAGAAGGACTTTCATATCATTAGCATTTTAGTTTAAACCAAGACAGTCTTCCACAACTAACTAATATTTTCACTCTCAACATCTTGAGGTGAATAATTTAAAATTTAATAATTTAAAAACTGGGTTCAGAGTTTGCAGACATATCTTCAATATGAGTTTCAGTTAATGTAAGAACATTAAATATGGATTACCTGAATTTTTGCATGTAAAACATCGATTTGAACACTGCTTGGTGCAACCTTAGATCAAATGGAAAGTGTATAACTTTAAAGATAGAGACAGAGAAAGAAACATTATTAAATATTTCACAAGAAAAATTACATGTAAAAGTTTTGAGTGGGTTGTGTCCATCAGTTTTCTTTCATGCAAAACCTTTTTGTCAGGAGATTTTTTTTATCAGAACAATTTTTATGACTTCTTACTCTAAATTCTATTATCCAAACAGCAAGGTTGACAAGAACAAATATTTCCCTTCATTGCCAATTTAGCGTTTTTCTCCAACATTCTGCATGCCAAGTAGAATTGTAGATTTTCCTTGTAAAATTGATTTAAATTTTACAAGTTAACAGGAGGGTGGAACAAAAGAAACTCAGCTTATTTTAATAAAAATGTTGACTCATGGCTTTACAGAACTGAACTGAACTGAAAGAGAAAATTTCCCCTCATCTTTTATTCCTCCTATTATTTTAAAAATAAGGTTTCTCATTAAAATCCAATGGGTATCTTTGTTTCAGTCACAGAAGACATGCTTTCCTTTGTAGAACATCCCAACTGAGTAATTCATTCCCATCAGAGCTCTGTTGGCAAGAGGAAGGTGGATGCTGGTTAAGAAAGAGGGCTGCGATCCAGCAGAGCACTTAAGCAAGTGTTTAACTTGTCAGTACTGCTAACTGCATATTTAAAGTTAAGCATGTACTTAAGTGCTGTGTTGGTTTGGTGCCTACCTCCATAACTTTTGGTCAGGAATTGCTACTGCTCATTGGTAGTGTCCTAACTTAAGAAAATTCATACCTTTCATGTTCTTTCCAGAGCCCGTTTGCCAAACACTGCTATTGTAAAACCCATCAATACACTCAGAGGAGAAGCAGGAGGAGAAACAGGTAGTTAAAGTCATGTTTTCAGCTCTACCTGTAAGAGCCAAGAGGGGACTCTGGATTTAGGCATCTGTCTAGCTGGGCTCTCCAGCTAGACAGTGGAGGGAATTAGGCATATGTACAGATCAGTTCACAGTAATTCAGAATCAAACGAATCAGTATGAATCACCTAAGTGCCTGAATTCTCTCCATCGACTGTACAGCAAGATGAAGGGATTGAAAGTGAACATCTTGGTTGCAGACAGAATGTAAAGGCAACTGAGAAGAATCCCTCATCCCTCCATCCAGGACCTGAACCATTATTCTGGGTCTTTATTCAAGCGATATATTAAAGAAGAAAAACTCACAAGATTAAATTCACATTTTATAGAATGGTTTAAAAAAAACTGTCGGGCATTGGTCTAAAAACTCATTGCATTTCTATTCATGTGCTCCATGAATGTGGTAAATAGTTTTAATTCACATAAAATTCATGTTAGCACTAATCTGCAGGCTGTCATACTTATTCTCAGAGTGCCTCTAAATACTTCTCTGCAAAAAGTAAGAGCTATGGACCCATCTGGTACTCATTAAGAACCCATGGTTGGCTTCCCAATGGCAAGTCCTCAGATCAACAATCACAGTTCCCCCAACTGTAGCTATGCACCTGAGGGTTGTTTGGTCAGCACTTCCAACATAAAATAGCTGCGTGAACTCAGCAAGAGGCTGCTCTGGCTTCCCCAATCTTCTGATAAGAAAAAAAATGTGGAATAAATCAGTGAGGAGATGAAGCACTTGTATTTCTTAAGGTTGTTTTCCTACCTCACCAACAGCTACACATTTGCTTTGACATATTTTCAGTGGGTAAGAAGGCAGCTCCCCCACCTCATCCCCCTTCCCCAACATGTTACTGGTTTACCATTGTAAACATATGTGTTGCATTGTAAACTACTCTGCACATTTAGTAAAACTTGCACAAACATGATGAATAAACTTGGGGAAAAGAGGAACACATCTTGCATACATTTGAAAATGTTTATTTTCTCTTTTTTTTTTTGGTTTGTGAGAGGTTACAGGTCACTGAGCATAAAGTTGCCAAAGCACTTCCAATTAAATACAAGGCAGAGTGCCATTATGAAATGAAAGTCAGCTAAGAGAGAGTATTTTAAGGACTGCAAAGGAATTTACTGATGAAATTGACTGAGCTATGGGACATGAGAACCATAATGGAGAATAGTGTGACAATATGCATGTAACCAAGGTCTTCCAACAGGTAGCAATCTACACAATAGTCTCTTGAACCTTGCTGTTTTGCAGTGCTATGTAGAAAATTGTATTTCCCCTCCTCATTCTATTTATAATCACCAAGATATATGGATATGACCTTGAGAGTTCACCTGAGGCCCTAGGACAGGATCCATTGTATTTGTAATAAACAGTATGTCCTTAAACTCTTCCACTCCTGGAGGTTCTATGTTCTTCCCAAAGAAACTGCTGAAATGCCTACTGGCAGATATTATACTGTCCTACCTAAATCTAACTTACTGCAACTTAAGTCTCATTACTCTTCCATGTCCCATTGGATATATGTTTGAGATGTCAAATGCTCAGTCCGAGGGATGGGAAACATCTCCTTTAATTTTGGATGCCTACATCTGAGCTTGTTACCCTAGTAATCCACTTCCATGGAAATAAAAAAGCACTTTTAAGACTCAGTTAATGACATCTATTTCATCTCCATTTTAGAGTGAAACGAATTGTGCATTTGAAGTACCTTTTCTTCACTGGGTTTTTAATGGGAGTTCAGTATCTACATTCCAGCTGGTCTTTGGTCAAATGAACCCTCCCCTGTTCATAGTAGGATGATGGGAATACTTAATTTTCATCTGTTATCCTGGGAGACTGTATATGTTGGGCACTGTAGGAATCTCTGACTACAAGATGGCACCTGCACCAATACAGACTTCAGTACAAAGAACTTGCTCTTTTATCCCATTATCTTTCTTTAGTGTGTCAAATTGTCATCTGTGGAACTAAAACATCATCTGGTTTTAGGGAGTCTTTCATTTCTTGCCTGACTACAGTATTATGAGATGAGGAGATCCTGCACTTCTTCCACCCCAGCTAAGGAACGCTCGCAGTGTAATAGAGCCAATGTAAGTTTCCAGAGGTGTATTTCTGATATTTCTGCTTGCTGGGATTCCCGCAGAGATGGAATCTGTGGCTGCAGTGGTCACGCTCTCAATAGCAAGATTAACTCCTCTTAACTGAAGATCAGAAGACCAACCAAAACAATGAGAATGACTTCCCGAATTGACGCAGTGTTTCAGAAAAGTGGTCCAAGTCAGTAATCATTACTAGGCTGCAAGCTGATGTACGTCCAGAGAATTATTCTCAACTCTTTATAATTCTTCTCATTACAAATGACTATTGTGCTATAGACAGCTCACTGCTGTTACCGCAAGTGCAGTAGTTACAGTTGCACTGATATTTAAAAAAATATGTATTTATTTAAAATAAAATTTTTAAAAAGTTGAACCTCTGTTCTTGCCCAGTAGGTAAAAAGCCTGGAAAGACTGGTCCTCAGGTCCATGAAATAGTTACAGACCTGTGCTGGTGTAATCAAGATAAGCATGCAGCTCTCCTGGATTTCAATTAGGGTAAAGGGATCCTCAGAGGACAGCTTGATGATATTTACTAAGGCTCTGCAGTAGATTCTGGTTACACTATGGCAATGAAATCTCTGGAGATTAGGGAAATGTTACTGTGTCCCAGATTTCTGGAATGAGACATCTGGACAGGCCTGCCATCATTTCTTGCTGCTGTGTAATAGTCTGAGCTGAAAACACAGTATGTTCTGGAGTGTAGGAATAGTCTAGTACTTACCTTCTCTTTTCATATTATCTCATTAAAGTACATCCAGCTCTGTGCTTGCTTTGAAATGAAGGAACCCAGCTATGGTGCAAAAGGAAAACATTATCCTTCAAAGGAAATTATGAAGTTTTCAGTTGCAGCCCACAAAGTAACTCCCTTCATCCACTGCAAAAGGAGCGTGAGATCTTTCAAAATCCTGTATTCATTTTTTGGTTTTTTTTCAGAGTGCTTCTCAGTGAAGGAGGCTTGGAGTCCTTCTGATTCCAGGGCTGTATTCCTCTGCATAAATGAATTTATCAAAGTCTGTCTTGCTTTCCTTGTTCCTTGTCTGACTGAAATATATAAATAAAAGGGCAATGACCTTCCTTCATTTGTCTTTACCAACAGAAACTTCAAAGCTTGTTATTGACCAATTACTGGAAACGTCATGAGCAAGTTTATTATAATATTATCTCTAACTCTCTTAGAGGGTGAGGACCTGGCACAGGCTGCCCAGAGAAGCTGTGACTGCCCCCTCCCTGGCAGTGTTCACAGCCAGGTTGAATGGGGTTTTGGGGCAACCTGATCTAGCGGAGGGTGTCCCTGCCCATGTCAGGGGGGCTGGAACTAGATGATTTTGAGGTCCCTTCCAACACAAACCATTCCATATTTCAGTGATTCTATGTTTCCATTTTGAATGCTGAAGGCCAAAGATTATGGTCATACCAGCACAGATGCACAAAATGATTGGGGTGAGGAACATCCCCATGATGGTGCGGTAATTTTTAAAACAGTGTCCAGCTATCACAATTAGGTAGAAGCCACCTTAACCAGAAAAACCATTTGTTTTGCCAGCTGTGAGGTAAGAAAGCAAACTAAACTGAAATTTCACCCAAGCTAACTGGTATGCTGATGTAGATGAGCGAAATGCACAATGCTGACATGGGCACAGTGGGTGATGGAGTATTGTTATGGGCTGTGGGGAGCTGTAAAATATTAATCTTGTTAAGTATGCTAATGTTAAGAAATGTTAATGTTAAGAAACAGTCTTTTAATAGTTCCTATTTTTTATGTACGTTATCACTGGATAACAAAGCTGATCAGTCCCACTGTTTATAGCAGTGATAGTTCTCTCTGCATTGAAATCAAGATCTTGGGGAGCTCCTGGATTAAATTCTTTAAAACAGGGTAGTATGGCACAGATGAGCTGGCTACGTCCTTGCTGCTTCATTATTATTTTAAATGCCATTATTATTATTAGAAAAAAACCTCCACAACTGAAAAACAGGGAGGGGGGAGAGAAAACAGAATAACCAGGCTCCTGCTCTGCGGGTGGATTAAGTAGTGTCATGATCTGTGTGTGTTTCCTTGGGAATTTGGACAGTAGCCTTCATGCTTCCCAGACTTGACCTTAGAGATCCCACATGTGTAGGCACCTTTTGAACTGATGTATCCAGATCCATTTGATTTTTGCTCTCTCTGTGAGTGCACATGTGTCTCTTAGCCATGTGCAGAAGCCCTACACATAGCAAGGGGTGTTCACCTTTGCTTAGAAAGGACCAGAAACCAGCCAAGGCCAAGGTTGGTGAGGGATCACATAGGGATGGTCTTCCTAAAGTATGTGGGACTTTTTCTATCACTGTTGATAATCCTAGCCTTCCAGGTCTGTCTTTTGGAAGATGATTTGAACAGTTCTGCTTTAGGCATTAAGATGAGTTGGTAGGAGGAAAACCTCAAGTAGAACTGCAACCTTGGACTTTGGCAGGGCCAACTTTGGCCTCTTCAAGCAATTACTGGGGGAAACTCCATGGGAATTGTTTTTGGAAGGAAAAGGTGCCCAAGAAAGTTGGTCCATATTCAAGGACTGCTTCTTACAAGCTCAAGATCAAAGCATCCCAATGAGGAAAAAATCAAGGAGAGGAGCCAGGAGACCTGCGTGGTTAAACAGGGGACTGTTGATCAAACTTAAGCGCAAGAAGACAATTTACAGGTCATGGAAAGAAGGGAAGGCTACATGGGAAGAATACAAGAATATTGCCTGAGATTGCAGGATGGCAATTACGAAAGCTAAGGCCTCCTTGGAGTTAAACCTGGCAAAGGAGGTTAAGTTTAACAGGAAGGGTTTCTTTAAATATATAGCAAATAAAACTGATATTAGAGGCAGTGTGGATCCACTGACGAATGTGGAAGGTGCCCTGGTGACTGAGGACAGTAAGAACGCAGAGTTACTCAATGCTTTCTTTGCCTCTGTCTATACTGTTGGGGACTGTTTGCAGGAGCCAAAAATGTCAGGGGTCCTGGATGAGGCCGAGATGAATGAGGAGCCTTCCTCAGTTGATGAGGACTGGGTCAGAGATCAGTTGG
>VXBZ01002986.1:67131-214200 GCA_013399135.1 Heliornis fulica
CTGGAATATTGCATCCAGTTCTGGGCCCCTCAGTTCCAGAAGGACATACAACTCCTTGAGAGAGTCCAGCACAGGGCAACTAAGACAATGAAGGGAGTGAAACATCTTTGTTATGAGGACAGGCTGAGGGAGCTGGGGCTCTTTATCTTAGAGGAGACTGAGGGGTGACCTCATTAACATTTATAAATATGTAAAGGGTGAGTGGCAGGTAGATGGGTCCAGGCTCTTCTTAGTGATGGCCAGTGATAGAGCAAGGGGAAATGGTTCCAAACTGGAACATAGAAAGTTCCATCTTAATGTAAGGAGGAACCTTTTCACTGTGAGGGGGACGGAGCACTGGAACAGGCTCCGCGGAGAGGTTGTGGAGTCTCCTTCTTCAGAGACATTCAAGAGCAATCTGGATGTGTTCCTAAGTGATCTACTCCAGATGATCCTGCTCGGGCAGGGGGGTGGACTTAATGATCTTTCTAGGTCTCTTCCAGTTCCTAATATTCTGTGATTCTGTGATTCTGTAGGCAATAATACTGAAAAGCAGATGTGGTTTCAAATAGCATCATAAACGACATCTAAATATTCTGCAAAGTTGTTTATCAGTATGCAAGTAAGTGTAGGTTGTGCTCTATAGGTTAACTTTTGCTCTTAAAATAATAAACCCACAAACTAAGTGCGAACTTGTGCTTGCCAGCTTTAAGAGCTGATAATCACATATATTTTCCTACTCCCTATTCTCCCCTTGTAGTTTTTGTTCTAAGTGACCACTGCTCCAGTAGATCTTATGAAGAAATGTGCAAAGCTTGTATGACAGAAAACTGCAGAACCGATTAAGAAAACATGATCCTAGAAATTGCAGATCCTATAATGTCCTAAATTAGATCACATGAATTGACTAGCAAGGAAATTAATATTTTGATTCAGTGCTACACACTGAGACCCAGATGCTGATTATCATCATCTTTTCCTTATTTTGTCATATTAAAATGGAATATTTATATATCTCAGTGTTGACACTAATTTCTTGGAGCAAGGATAATAATCCTTTGAGGTGACTCAGAAAGGGACCAATCTACGCAATAACTATTTTTCATTTACAAGCAGAACAAATGACCTATGGTGTGAAAAACAACTGCAGCTCATTCCTAGCCATTTACTCTTTGTGCCCAGGTGTGAAATGTTTTTATCATACCCGTATACAGTCCTGCTCTCTGTTCTAAATGTCTCATTTTCATTGCAAAACATTGTGTTTACATTGGTAGCATATTGAATGGGTGATTAAGAAAAATCTCAGAACTTGAGTTGTTTGGTTTTGGTAGCCCATCATTTCCAACCAAAAATGTTATTTTCTGAGTATTCAGAGTTACAGAACCCCATGGAGTGACTCTGTGTCCCATTATCACATGAGAAAGGAGAACAGAGAGCTGCTTGGGAATGTGAAGACACAGAAAGACACTGATAAGATAGCAAAGATGTAAAGACATGTAAGTGCTGGTAACTTCACCACAAAGGGCCACAAAGATGATTAAGGGCCTGGAGCATCTCCCCTATGAGGAAAGGCTGAGTGAGCTGGGGCTTTTCAGCCTTGAGAAAAGGAGACTGAGAGGGGATCTCATCAATGTTTATAAATATTTGAAATGTGGGAGACAAAGGGAGATGGCCAACCTCTTCTCAGAGGCCTGTGGGGACAGGACAAGGGGCAATGGTCACAAGTTGGACCACAGGAGGTTCCGCACCAATGTGAGAAAGAAATTCGTCATAGTGAGAGTGATGGAGCACTGGAACAGGCTGTTGTGGAGTCTCCCTATCTGGAGATATTCAAGACATTCAAGACCCGTATGGACACCTGTCTGTGCGACTTGCTCTAGGGAACCTGCTTTGGCAGGGGGGTTGTACTTGATGATCTCTGGAGGTCCCTTCTAACCCCTACAATTATTTGATTCTGTGATTCTGTGACCACATTAAGAAAAGGTGAGAGAATGGTTCTTGAATTGTCAGATGAAATGGGCTTGGAAATGTATGCAAATAAATTACTTTCTGCCATGTGCAGATTTTTTTGGGGAACACTTACTACGTTGCCAACATTTTGATCAAATGGTGTTATTGCACAGCACACCCACTTGGGTCATGTCTGCCTGAGGTAAAAGCTGGAGCATTGAACATGCTGCATTTGCTGCATCTTCCAATTTTCCCTTTCTGACTGTAAGAGATTCGGTAGATTGGGGCGGGGGTGGCATTTTTCCCAAAACAAAGGCTCAGTGAATCTAGGGTTTAAAATTAAAGTACATCTACTCTGTACATTCCCATTTCCATCTGGTCACAGAACGCATTTTGATGTGTTCCCCACCAGCAGCTATCCATCTCTGCAGCACAAATTACATGGTCTTCAACACCACAAATGATGCCTGAGTTACAGGAATGCCTTACAGATCTCTAAATAGTTTTTTCAGTATCTTGTCCAAGAACAGGCATCTCCTTTTCAGGGAGGTGTCTGTCCTTATTCCTGAGAGAGCATCGCCTGGGGCAGTTCTTGGCTTCTGTGGTGTCAGCTGGACGTCAACCCAAACTACCAACTGGGCTCAAGGCTGACAGATCCCTTCCTTATAGCTTTGTAAAGTACGACTCAGGCCAAAATGTTACAGCAAAACCAACCCCATCAAAAGAGAATCTACTACGAGTTCTCTCTCCCCCAATCCTTCTTGCTAGCATTTAAAGATCAGTGGTTTGGTCTGTAAATTTAGGTTTCCATTGCTGGCACAATTAGCTGTGTTCATAACAACTATTGGGAAGACATTTAGCTAATAGTGTCGAGAGGATACTTTTTTCAACAGCCAAATCTTATCCTTCCTCTCCCACAATGAGTATGACTGCATTAAAAATTAAGAAAGTTTATGTGCTATGATTTATTTATTTATTTGCTTTTCTCCCTTTGAAATAAACTCTCCAGTGCTTTTCCCTGGAATAATCAACTTAATTTGTCAGGAGTCTTGTGTCATTGTCTCTTGTTCCTCCTTTTGTGGCAGTCTTAGAGTCTATTTAAAAATGTAGGATCTTTATAAAAAACTTGAACACTACTGACATGTGTGACAAAATGAATTCACATTTCTGTGGCAGTGTTCACACCAGTCTCTCCAATACCCTGCTTACCACACTTGCACAATAGCAAGGGATTTTTTTTTTTTTTAGTTATATGTTAAGACTTGCTGCTGCCTGTAAATATGTATATGCACTTACACTCCCAACATAAATACATAGGTGACAGAAACAACAGTGTAGTCTCAATATTTGACAGCTTGTTTCTTCACCATCACCAGAAGCTTCCCATGGGGCAAACCATTTTTGCTGTGGCTCTACTCAAGGGTTAAATGAACATGTGCTTCCAGACACAGAACTCTCCCTGAGGATAAAGCATGTAGAAAAATGAAACAACACCAACATCCATTATTATTGTGAAATTCTCAAAGGCAGATGTGTACAAAAAATTCTCCTTGTTCTCTACTAACATTAGACAGCCCTGGAATCTCCCCAGTTATGACACTTAGGTGAAGAGAACATTTTAATACAGGGGTTTAAAACAGTTAAATAAGAAGTGGTACTTTGGAGAGGTATTGTTTGCTTTGAACTCCAAAGCCTTTTGCATGCTCCCTTTAGCATAATAAACACACATCCCAGATGACAGACTGCCAAAGACATTGTCCTGTAGGGACACCTAGCTTCCTCCCCTAGTCTGTGAAGGAATGTTTCAGTAACTTGGGAGATGTCTTTTGACTATAAAATTAGTAAGTGGTTGCAGTGGCCTAAGTAAAAATAGGCCCTTTATTGAAGAGACCAGCTTTTACTCTGGATGATTCAGGGTTTGCCTGCTTGCTTTTTATCTGAACTTCAGGTGCAAAGTAGTCCTTCAGGAAACAAGTCTATAAAACCACCCTAAAATCTATCAAGTTTGGAATTAAAAAAAAAAAAAAAAAGAAAAATCGCGGCGACGAAGATAGTCCAAATACTGGCGTGTGTGTTCAAATAAAGACTAAATTATTCAGTCTTTACTCTTGTCCACAAGCGTCAGCCCCAGCCTTACGTACCCGCGCTCTCATTTACAAACTGAGCTGCCCGAGGAGAGAAGCTCAGCCATGGATCTGTTCCAGACCTTCCAGCCTTACTTTTCCTTCAGACACTTGGCAGTCTTGCCAAGGCAGCTTGCCCCAGCTTTTTGGCACAGCCCACCCCAGCGCTGCCTAGATCAGGACCGTGGAAGCAGATTAGCTTGGTTTGCCATGGAAAAATTTTGCCATCAGCACAACCAGTTGTTTGTCACTGCTGTGCTGGGTGTCTATGTTAGGAATATGGTTTTCTTTCATAAGTGTTCTAGGGTCAGGCCTATTTAGGGCATTCACAGAAAAGTTCAGACTTTTTCATGCTTGGATGAGGGAAGCCATAGCAAGAGAGAGCAATTCAACACTTCTACAACCAAGTGTTTTCTCCTTTCTTCACCCAGGATTCGAAGTTTAAGCTTCACTTATTTTTTGTGCCCTTTAATGAACTTTTGCTGAGTCCCTAAGCTCTTCTTTAGACAGTAAAGATAATAAACTCTCACACTCAGTACTTGAAACATAAAGAAATATTGAGTAAAGTGAAATTAAAAACTGCAGCTTTCAGTGAGGTATTGCACTGACCCATCCAACTTGTCTTTCCCATTTCTGAGTAGAGGAAGGTTCCAGGCTCCTGAGGATCCTCTCAGCCCCTTCTGCCCATTAGGCCACGCTCACAGTAGGCTTCATCCTGACACCCGAGTCAGATGAAAAATTATCTTTAAAGATGCAAGTTCCACCTTGTAGTGCCACACTGCATTCTGTCACTTGGGTGGCTGACTGCTTGTGTCTGGACAGCATCCCCTCAGCTGGGACAGAAGGGTGGCCTCCAAAGAAAGAGGAAGAGCAGGCAGAGCAGGGTGCTTTTGTGTCACAGAATCATTGAATCTTTAAGGTTGGAAAAGACCTCTAAGATTATCAACTCCAACCATCTGTCCAATACCACCATATCAACTAAAACATTTAATAGAGTGCCACATCTACACATTTATTTGGACACCTCCAGGGTTGGTGACTCCACCACCTCCTGGGCAGCCTGTTCTAATGTGTCCACTCATCTCATGGGTTTCATAGGAACCCCTTGGAAACACCAGTACCCTGTTCACAGATAGCTTGCCCAGGAAGATCAAGCTGTGTCCAAATGATGTAGTATGACACTGACACATACTATGCAAACAGGAATGATGTGATGGGCACCTTGTGCTTCATAATGAACCACAAGTAAAAGTTGATGGTTTATGAAGTGGATTTAATTGTGGGCTTCTTGGAGTGTGTGTGAAGACAAGTCAAGTGTCACTGACATAACTTTCATTTCTTACTGTCTCATTGCTGGATTTCTTGCCAATGTAGACACAAAGGCATAGTAGTACCTGGTCCTCTCACTACTGTTATTTAAACAACTAGTAGTCTAATCTACCTATGAGTTATTAGCCTATGTTTATTTCAAGAAATATTTATAAAATGCCATTTAATGAGGTTATTGAATATTGTAGGAAATGGGAGAAAGAAAATAAACCTCACCATAAATGAAGATGCTAAGAATAAAGGAAAGATTTTCTGAGCTCAGGGACAAAGCTCCCATGACAAAACCCCAAGTCAAAACTCCCAACTCCCAGACAAGACAGCTTAAGCTCTGCAAACAGTATAATTCACAGAATCACAGAATCACAGAATCACAGAATCACAGAATGTTGGAGTTGGAAGGCACCTTGGAAGACCATCTAGGCCAACTCCCCTGCCTGAGCAGGATCATCTAGATTAAATCACACAGGAACACATCCAGATTGGTGTTGAATGTCTCCAGAGAAGGGGACTCCACAACCTCTCTGGGCAGCTTGTTCCAGTACTCTGTCACCCTCACGGTGAAAAACTTTCTCCTTACATTCACAGGGAACCTCCTGTGTTCCAGCTTGGACCCATTGCCCCTTGTCCTATCACAGAATCACAGAATCACAGAATCACAGAATATTAGGAGCTGGAAGAGACCTCAAAAGATCACTAAGTCCAAACCCCCTGCCCAAACAGGATCATCTAGAGTAGATCACATAGGAACACCTCCAGATTGGTCCTGAATGTGGTACTGAATGTCTAAATTGGTCTTGAATGAAAGAGACTCCACAACCTATGTCACTGCCCATCACTGAGAAGAGCCTGGATCCGTCCTCCTGACACTCACCCTTTATATATTTATAAATGTTAATGAGGTCACCCCTCAGTCTCCTCCAAGCTAAAGAGATCCAGATCCCTCAACCTTTTCTCATAAGGGAGGTGTTCCACTCCATCATCTTGGTGGCCCTGTGCTGGACTCTCTCAAGGAGTTCTATGTCCTTCTGGAACTGAGGGGGCCCAGAACTGGATGCAATATTCCAGGTGCAGTCTCATCAGGACAGAATAGAGGGGGGAAGGGACCTCTTTTGACCTCCTAGCCACCTCCCTTCTAATACACCCCAGGATGCCATTGGCCTTCCTGGCCGCAAGGGCACACTGCTGGCTCATGGTCATCCTGCTGTCCACCAGGACCCCCAGGTCCCTCTCACCTGCACTGCTCTCCAACAGGCCAATCCCCAACCTATACTGGTACCTGGGGTTGAATTACTCCGTTAGACATCAAGAATAAGGAGCAAATGTACCTACCTGTTAGAAAAAGTGTTTGAAAATACAGACTTTTCAAAAAATATTTGAGCAAAAAAAGACATACAAAATTAATGCTAAATATCATTACTTAAGCAATTATATAGTCTTGCAACTAGGCTAATACAATATACAATCACAGGTATGTCACAGTTTCAAAATACATTGCCAAGTATCAGTTCGCGAAAAATGCACACAAACCTCTGGACAAACACCCAGTAGTAGCCTCACATCCATCAGCAGGCAAGCAGATGGATTCAACTGGCTCTATTTTCTCCACCAGTAGTATAAAAAGGAAAATGGTACTCCCTTCAGTCAGTGGTTTGCGTATCCCAGGAGTCCCATATTAATCTCCGTGTCATAGTCTGTATGCAAAAAAATGTGGTTCCATGGTGTGAAAGAAGTTAAAAAGTCAATATATTTTATGGCCCTACAAGGAGCTGACAGATGAATTCTGTCCTTTCCAGAGGCACTCAGAGCGGCAGCACATAGGGGAAACTGGCTTTTCTTGCAGGGTGTGGGGCTCCTATTATTATCTTATTTATCATTAGTCACACGAGTGCGCGTAGCCCAGCAGCACTTCATCAATATTCATGCCCTATGCGTTGGTGCCCTGCAATCAAAGTTTAAGGCCTCTGCCCCACTGTCTAGAAAGGCACACGGATGTAGTGGTGTAAGCCACCCTGGTCAGGAGATGCCCTCTGGAGGCATCAGCTGTCCAGACAAAAGGGAGGATAGAATCTGCGAGGTAGGATGCATCGTGAAGAGGGTTTGTAGCAAAGGATTGAAAACAGTTGATGCAAGCAGACATTAATAAATAGTATTACATCATTCCTAGACTTGTTTTTAATCCTGTCCCTTCAAGGCACTTTACACAAGAAGTCACTATGATGATTCAAATTTTCCTGATCATAAGAGACCCCACAGCCCCAGAGCCCTCCCTCTCCTTCCTTCAGGGCCTGCCTTGCTCCCAGCATTTGGGATGGCCGAGTCTTGTCTCTTCCTGAGCAAAGCACAGCACCAAGGACAAGGTGAAAAGGCAGGCTGCCTCCCTGCTGCTCGTCTGCACCCATAACACACAGTGGAAAATAAGTGGCCAGGAGATGAACTGACCCAGTGTTATCAGTCATGCAATGTCACTGCTGTTTCCTGAGTTTGGACCTTTCTGAACTCACCTGAGGACTCTTCAGCTGCAAAGCCAATGACCTCATTTGTCACCTCACAAATGCCTCCCTCCTTGTGGACCTTGTGGATGATGTACACCTTTGTTTAACAAGACATACCGCTTTGAAGAAGGAGGAAAAGATTACTGATAGTGATGTTAACTCAGAGCAGGCATAAGTCACCTTTCTGGGGGAGCTCAGATCTGATTAAAGCACAGTTAAAGAAATTCCTTTCCCAAGAAATCCTCTTGTAACATTCCCTGTTAAATTTTCCAGACTAGATCAGTGCAGGAAATACCAGGAAGGAAATATCATGGCAATTTTGAGTGTACAAACAATTAAGAAGATGAAATATTTTTTGAGCATTGATGGGGAAAGCTTAAATCTTTGCAACCTAGTTAAAAAAAGAGGCAACAATTCACTTAATTATATTAAAAATTCTCTAGCCTGTGTGATACTGACATCAAAATAAATGATACAGCAAGTCCCCACTGGCTTAAAATCCTACTGTTGATGAAAACAAAGTAGATCAGGGGCAACTAAAGTAAAACTAGGTAATGTATAACAGTGGGATTTCCAATTTTATTTAAGAAAATTAAATCAACATTTTAAGGTCTTCTCATTCTGCTGCTTCTGGGCATGCTACTGCAGTGTGGGGGCGGGGGTGGCTTCCTCCTCGAAGACAAAGGCTGAAACCATGGCAAGGACTAGCATGTTGCTTTTAGGCTTGCTCTTCTGAATGAAGGCACAGCAGTAGGTGTAGCCCATGGGGTAACCCTGGAAAGGGAGAGAGCACTCAATCATGAATAATACAGGAACTGAAAAAGAGGTTTTTATGTGTTTTGGGGGAGCTTGTTGCATTTTGGCACTGACCAGTGTTCACCAGGTTTTCCAGCACCCTCATCAGGGCTTCGAATTCATGTTCACCCAAGTAGGTCTTCTGCACGGGCCCAAAGGTGCTTGCATATTATAAAAAATATGAAAAAACCCATGTTTCTCTGTGTTGCTATGCAGGTAGCATAGTGAGACTGAGTTCTATTTTGAGAATATGATGGTGCTTCTTAGATGTCATTAACTTCAACAGGAGGTCAGCAAAGAACACGTCTGCAAGATTGGGATCAGACCCTGATCTGTTCTGGTTTTGTTTTAAAGAAGAGGGGAAAAAATTTGGAACTTTGGGGGAAAAAATTTGGAACTTTGGTGACAAAGAGCCAAAACAGTTTCTTAAAATATGTCTTTGAAAGCTTCTGTGTTGCTAATAAGAATGTCACACTTGGAGGAGCATTGTACTGTTTTGAACCTACCTTATGAATTCTGGTGCCCAGCCACAGGTTAAATGCACACAATGAAATTCTCTTTCCTCCCACCGCCAGTTCTGTCACTTGCTACGCTGAAGTCCACAGAAATACAATATGACTCAGAATATGTAGGCTGTGGCTAAGCAGAGGAAGTTCATTCAGAATTGATTTTCTTTCAAGCATCCCTGATATTCCCTGTTTCAATTGCTCACCTACTACTGTACAGTTGAGTGAACGCTTAAGGAAGTTGCAAAGCAATGCAGGCTGCCTGGGACATGAAGGAATGTAGAGCAGGATAATCACAACATCATCAACCCAATTCTCCAAGGTAACTGGCCAATAATGCTGTTCTAATTGAATAACTTATCCACAGCTATTTCCCTCGGGAGAGCCTACGGCTTAGGCTCTCTGCGTAGGCAGATGGTGCGGCATACACAATGAAACCTGAAATTTTCTCTCACTACCGGGCGTGTTAACAGTGAACTGTTTTCCCAGTCCTTCTAGGCCGTTAATATTTTATTTTAACTGTTTTCTTCAAGTTATTATGCACCATGCAGCAGAGAATGGAGAAATCATATTTACTTTACTGCCAGTTCACTAAGCTACCCCATGCTCATTAAGGTTTCTGCTTTGCTAATCAACAATTGCGTATGTCATCATCAGGTATATGCAGAAATGAAAGCGTCATAATTAAAAACAAAGGTGCATGAGTCACCGGAGCCCTGAATTACTAAGCAGCAGACAAGCATAACAAATAGGCTGCAAGTGTATTCCAGATCTGCAGGGCTGTTTTTTAAAATGTGCATTAACGAGTGCGTGCCAAGCTTGTTTCTGACTCTGAGAATGTTGTCCTGGTCTTGCACCCTGAACTACACGTCTCAGCAGTGCGCTGCCGTCCCCGTGTCCTTAAACGTTGGACCAGCAGCATAATCCTCAGCAGTGAAAGCAGTTGAAAGGCAAATGCAGTCTGGGAGGGCTCGGCAGCGGAGACAGCCCATCAACAGCCTAACAACATGACAGATGACAGACCCAGAGGCGAATCCAGGCCTGCCAGCAGATCAGCCTGTGGAGCCTGCCAACCAGCCAGATGCAGCTACTGAAAAGATATCATCCCTAGCTGAGCATCTGGGTCTTGCTGTGGCCAGCCATACTTCATGTGCTCCACATCCTTACTGCTGACCCCAACTTCTGGGTGAGGCTGGAACAATGAGAAAGAGCACTGACATGACTGCATTTAAATTTTTCTAGTACAGGCATCGCGACTATAAAAAAAAATTGTCAATCCATGTACGGTATAATTATCAGTTTGCATCTATTTATGGTTTTCTGGCAGTCTGTATGAATTGTTTCCCCTCTCCTACTGTCTCTGAGAAAAGACAGCTCAGGGTTTGTTATTCATTCCCTATTCACACTCAGAAATACATATTTAGCTACTTCGCCATCTCTTAGAAGTAGCGGTACACTGTAAATCTATTTGTAATTAAACCTTGGCATAGAGATCCAACAGTCTTTGTCCCTGGAAATGTACAACTTTTCCTAACTCACAAGTATTTCCAGAGCTTGGCTTGTAGTACTGGACATCAAATAAATCTTTGTTAAGTGACTAGTGTGACAATTAAAGTGAAAACTAACAATATGCCATCACGGAAAAGATAATTGCATCCACTGTTAGACACTTCCCAGGTGAGGATACATGTACAGCCTTTCAAAAGTGGCATTCATTCCTTCACCTTGGCACCCTGGTTTGACTATAAAGGCTTATTAATAGTCATCTTTTTTCCTTTTATAGAAGTTAGGGACTTTCTTTTTGGATGATCCTACTCCCCCTTGAGGTTCATCACTGCTTTCCTGCATACTAGTAATTGGCTCAGTCAGTCTAGCAAAATGTAATGCAGGTACTCAAAAGCATCCTTTTGAGGAGAAGGTGGGAAAGCAGAATGTCCTGTTCTTTTATTTTCTCATATATAAAAGCTGTAAGAAACACCTGACACAAATGTTTATAAATGTGTTCTTCAGAAAATATGTATGATAGGAAATTATTGATCTGTAATGGAAGTTTCCTTAGCCTCATTGCAGCCGATGTACATTTATAGAAATGAAACCATATTGTCCCTTTAGGTTCAAGGTAGGATTAATCTTACTTCTTGCCTCAGCCATCTAAGTCACACTGGGGTCCCTTGTAAATCAATGGAAAAAGATGGGCGCCTTCAGAAGGCTATTCATCTTGTCCTAATGTAGGCATCAGAGCAATTCTTCTGAAATGAATCCTTCTGTGAAGGTACCTGTGTATTTCTACTAATTATAAAGGAAGCCCATGGAGATTTGCTTTGAATTAGGTTTCTATTTTTTACTCTTGTAAGATCTGGTGAACGTATCCCACTCTTGGTGTCTCTTTGGCTAAAGAGGAATGCATAAGCAGAAAAACAGGAAGTTAAAAGAGCATAGGCTTTCATTTTAGATTCACATGTGCTCCCATAATTAAGAAAGGATTACCAAATAAGCTGAACCATAAAGCTACTTTTCTGTGTTTAACACTACAAAGCCGAAAATAGCACAATTCCCTATATACGGCCTTTGAACCATTTGCAGTGGGAATTTCTAGTTCTTAGTGAAACATGCAAAGCCAGAAGATCACTGGATGCTCACTCCTTCTTCTTTCCATTCATTTATTCAGACAGACCAGAAGATCCCAGATGAGCAAAGGCAGCTGGCACTGGGGACCCTGCCTATCCCGACGCTAGCAATTCTTGTCGTGACTACAGGGATGCTGAGCAAATGGGATATTGGAAAAGACACTGGATATGTGGCAAGGCACCAATCACAGCTGTTTTGAGAGGTGGAAATGGATGGGATCAGTTCTGATGAACACATAGTCCTCTAAAACTGCTTTATGGTCCTGTGGATGGTAGAAGAAATCTTTTTTCCCCAATAAAAATCATATTATTTTTTCTACATTTTTATGGAAAAACAAGGTATAAGCCAATTGTTTCAAACCCATGAGAAGCCTTAAAACTCCCAAAACATTCTGCATTAAAATTTTCCAAAATAAACTTTTAAAAAAATCTGATTTAATTTAAACATTTATCTAAACTATACTATGCAATGAAATACTAACTGTTTTGAAGAAATGCATCATTCAGTGCTGGAATAGTTTTTCCTTTTGCTTTTAACAAGCTGAGTAGTCTATGAAAAATTACTTTATAGGTCAACATAAAGCAAATTCAGAACTGTCAGAAAAATTGGTTATTCACATAGCAGTTGTGTGGGGTTAGTACTTCAACTATTGTTCTGCTTTTGCTGTGTAATGAAGACAATCTTGAAAACTGATGTGGTTTCCCCTTACGAGAGGTAGAATATGGCACTGCAAGCATTCCCACAGCATCCTTCTGTCTAGAGTCACCAATACAAAGGAAACGGGGTCACCAGCACATGTCTATACCCACAGACTTCTCTGAAGAGAAAGTCTTTTAGCTAATTCCACTTTTTGCTGTTATTGCTATTTTCTGTGCTATTTATATATCACTGTACTGTCTCTATGGAATTAATTTAAAAAAAAAAACCACTAATAGTCTCCGATTTGATGCAAGCTGCAAGGAATGTTAATTGTTTGAAACAGCCACTTGGAACAACCTTTTACAGAGGCATTATTCTGCTGTATGGACAAACAGAAGTAGATTTCTGCAGCAATTTAAATGAATTCTTGTGCTTTGGGGAAAATGGATCTTTTTGAGTATGCATAGGTATTCTGAAATACATAGGTAGGACTTTAAGAACGGAAACAAGAATCTAAGCCATCCAGTGCCTTAAAGTATGGAAGGGACATGGAACTGGTTTCTCATGGAAAACAACAGTGTCAAAACCTACAACTCCTCTCATGGGTCAGTCTCATTTTCTTTAATGCAGAACTAGTTGCAGATGGTAAGAACTTTTCCAGGTAATTTTTTAAAAGCAAGTGTTCAATATAAATGGTATGAAGGAAGGTTGCTTGCACAGGTGTTTTCATCCACACAATTAGGTCTGCTGAAAAGCATTTACATTGAAGTGAAACTTGCAGGGGAGCTTGGCTTGCTGCAAATTCTGAAGTGAGGGAAAATCCCTTGACATCCTTTCTTTCTGTTTCATCTCATCTTAAAGGCAGGAATCACTGTGGAGAAAAAAGTTTTTCCAAGAGCACAGGACGGTATATAGGCCCTGCTCCATTTCCCTGTGAGATTAATGGGAGGCCTTTAATTGTCTTTAGCTGAGGCTGGACAGCAATAAAGACACCTGGCTCACAATTCTGTACTCAAACCTACTCTAGTAAAACATGATTTTAAAATCTGTCCTTTAAGGCCTTAAGTTGTTCTGCTACTGCCAGTCACCCAAGATAAAATTGCGACTGGGACCTCCATCCATTTGTAGAAGAGTATCACCGAAGTGGTGGAACTGTTATTTACCGTAGGAACAGCAGACTTGTCTGCAAAAGGAGTAATGATTTACAGCTGGTGGTTCACCAAGATCATGATAATTTTCTGCAAAATCCAGAGGATGCATTCATGTGAGCTGAAGGAGAGAAAATGAGATCCAAATAATTCCAAACACTTAATGGGCACAAAATTTTCACTACTAGACCAGTTCTTACACTGGTATAGTGTGAGGTCTCTGAAGCTATCAGCCCATAAAGGACATGGACCTACTAGAGCACATCTGGAGGAGTGGCACAAAAATGATCCAAGGGCTGGAACACATCTCCTATGAAGAGGAGAGGCTGAGAGAGTTGAGCTTGTGTAGCTTGGAGAAGAGAAAGCTTCAGGGGAGACCTTATAGCGGCCCTCCAGTACCTGAAGGTGCCTACAAGGAAGCTGGGGGAGAACTGTTCATGAGGGCATGCAGCAATAGGATGAGGAGTGATGGTTTCTAGAAAAGGGGAGATTTAGGTTGGGTACTGGGAAAACATTTTTCACTATGAGGTTGGTAGATCACTGGAATAGTTTGCCCAGAGAGGTGGTGGAGGCCCCATCCCTGGAGATATTCAAGATCAGGCTTGATGGGGCTCTGAGCAACCTGATCTAGTGAAGATTTCCCTGTTTACTGCAGGGGGTGTGGATTAGATGGCCTTTAAAAGTCCCTTCCAACGTAACACAATCTATGATTCTATGATTCCATGATTCCATGAAGTAGCAGAGAGGCTCTCCTGAAGTATGTGGGATCACCCCATATCCATAATCTGAACCAGACAACTATAATAAAGAAAAGGGCCCATGCCATGCTATTCATCTATATGAAAAAATAATAATAAAAAATAAATAAAAATGGAACCAGAAAAATCTGTCCTTGACCTGTTTTGATCTCCTCTAATATCCCTTCCCAGATTTGTACTGTAAGTATGTAGTAAATGTTACAAATGTGGCCTTCACCCGCTGCCATGATTCTGTGCACACAATATTCAACGTACTGTAATACATCAGAATGCAATCTCAATGACAGAATGCAATAAAATCAGCTAAAATTTAGTGTCTTCCTAATTTTTATCTAAATAGTTTGATACAGGAAAANATTAGATGGCCTTTAAAAGTCCCTTCCAACGTAACACAATCTATGATTCTATGATTCCATGATTCCATGAAGTAGCAGAGAGGCTCTCCTGAAGTATGTGGGATCACCCCATATCCATAATCTGAACCAGACAACTATAATAAAGAAAAGGGCCCATGCCATGCTATTCATCTATATGAAAAAATAATAATAAAAAATAAATAAAAATGGAACCAGAAAAATCTGTCCTTGACCTGTTTTGATCTCCTCTAATATCCCTTCCCAGATTTGTACTGTAAGTATGTAGTAAATGTTACAAATGTGGCCTTCACCCGCTGCCATGATTCTGTGCACACAATATTCAACGTACTGTAATACATCAGAATGCAATCTCAATGACAGAATGCAATAAAATCAGCTAAAATTTAGTGTCTTCCTAATTTTTATCTAAATAGTTTGATACAGGAAAAGAAAAAGAGCATAAACTGTCATGGGAAAACATAAGTATTTGGGAGAGAACATTTATATTTATTTAAGCAAAGGATTCTATATATAAACAAATAGAGATAAATAGAGGGAAGAAAATAGCAACAGGACATGGAGCAAATAAGTTATAAACTCTAAGCATAGGGAAAATAAATCATATAAGTGAATGCTGCAGTAAGCCCCTGTTTTATAAGCTGTTGTGACCTGTTTGAGGGGGAAATGTGGAAACCTGCCAAAAACGTATTATATCCATCTGTCTGGTTTAGAATATTACTTGGGCTTTTACTTGGACAGTTCTCAGACCAATCCAGTTAATGCTTACGTATATTAATAGCCTTGTTCCTAAACATCTTCCAAAATTGTCAACTCAACAAGCCTGGAATGATGTGCCAGATGACATGTAACTAATATGATATGTAGGGCCAAACATATGCGTAGGTACATGGAGGATTAAGCTAAGAAACTGTAATATGTGGTCATCATTATGGTGCTAGCCTCAGGTTTTTGAAAGCATGACTTAAGTTCCTATTTTGATCTAGATTTCCATGACCTTGAGAGCATCATTAGGAGGAAGATTACCATGGGTTTTTCTAGCACTACAGTTCTGCAAAGTTCTACGGGACTCATCTGTGTCTTTCTCTTTCATCCTGTGGGCAGAAACACCTAAGGTTTTAGATGGATGTTCAAGAAGTGGGTTCTGCTCCCCAGTCTAATGAATCTTTGGACAAAATAAGTATTCTTTGAATAAGGCTTTGAACTTCACTATGGCAGGCTGATTTCTCCAAACACTCTCTAATCTTTATCACTGCTATCCTATTATATCTTGAGCTTTCTCTACATAGTCTGAAGCTCAGTAAGCAGGACATTCACACAGGGAAATGACCCAAAGTCAGATTCCAGTGTCTCTATATTTTTAATTAAGTGACTACACCAATTTTAAAAAATGCAAACATGTGTGAATCCTCATGGGTATAACTATAATTTTATAATCTTGCATTGTTACGGGGTTTATAGTACACCTTTCTCCTCATCATTTTCCTCGAGGCCAGCTTTAATGTTTGTATGTCCTCTCATCTGGTGGATGGTATTCTGTTATCTCACCAAATACTATCTTCCCAGCTCAGAGGGAGCTGCAAAGATCAATCAGCTGTTCAGATAAGCGTATGATGGAGCTATATAAATACCAAAGCAATGAAAATATATGATGTTGGGTCATTTAGGGCCTTGCCTGATGGGAAAAAACAGTATTTCCCCACAGAGGCCAACTTGCCAGATATAGGAAAAAAAAGGCTTTTTCAGTCTCAGAAGTCACAACCATAGTCTTCTGATATTAAATTATTAACAGTCAAGCACAGATCTTACTTATTCTCCTATTAAGAACAACATAACTCAGCTTTATAAGATTGCAGGAAAACATGTGTTTTATTGAAGAGAAGTATGAAGAAGTATGTTACGGAGATTTAACTAAAATCCTTATCTCACACCATTCATTTCTCCTCTGTGTCTATTTTGCAAGCTTGAGATACAACTCTAATTCATCAATCTCTGTGTCAATCTGACCTAAGATTTCAAACCAAATTCACTGTTTTGATTGAAAACTAGGCAAAACTTTTCAGCTTTATTCCGATTTTCCACATTTATTTGGATAGGCAAAGTTACAAAGAGCAGAGCCTCTGTGAGCTGGAGAGCAAATTCACCTCACCTCAGTACAATTTTTTGCTCCCAGAAGTTTAGCATATCTGATTGCAAAGTTGTTATCACATTCTATGCCAGGAAAGTGTATGTTGTCTTTTTGTGTCTAAAAAGTACATATAGCAGAGAAGTAATCTGCATAGATGTTTATAATGACAAATGTACATTGTGAAGATGCTCACCCAGACAGTGTCACAGCCACATAGTGTCGCACCACTTTTAAGCTGACGTCTGGATGAAATTTAGCTTGATAGCCTGGCTCAGATCATCCCAGCTGCTCAGCTCTATGTCTCTGTAGGGGTCATTGTTCCATGAACATGGACCTGTGGATTTATAACAAAGCACAGTAGATGCTGTCTGCTATAGCTGTCCCCACATTCCTGCTTTTGCAATTAGCACAAAAGGAAGTTCAGATCTGTCTGTATATGCTGCATAGATGAGATCCTCAAGTCTTCAGTCTACTCATAAAGCTTAAGAGTAAGAAGATGGCAGTAAAAGACCACCCTAAAAAAGAAAACCTTTAAACCTTCATTTTTTTTCCTGATGCATTAAAATGTATCAAAACTATTTTATTGAATTGCCTTTAATGAGCAAATGTGCTAATATATAAAACTGTAAGAATCTCTTTTAAATGAAGAAACACCACCTCCTCCTTCCTGCCAAGCAAGAATTGCAGGTATATTCCCTTTGTGCCTTTGTGATAGCCAAAATAACACAAATTGTGTTTTTATGGTTTGGGTTTTTTTTTCCCCTCTGTAAAACTCCACATATTGTCATTGTCTAATTTACTATAAACACCCAAAGGAAACTTAGTTTCCATCATTGCCTCAATTTTTACAGTAAACTAATGACTATGTATGTCTTAGAGGCTACTGAGTGTGACCCTGCTATACAGAGGTGACTGAGCACTAACAGCCTGAAAAAACATGACACTTAGTCATTTGGGTATTAGTTTGGTTCCAAAAAACTTAATAACGACGACAAATTTTTAACATGTGTTCTTGCCTTTTGCTCACTCTTACTAAGACACATCACTATGCAACAGCCTTCTAATCTCAGGCAGAATCTTTAAGTACCCTTTTATTTTTTCCCCTGTAGTTTTCCAACCATTACTTTACATGTCCTTAGTGTGTACATGATGGCAAACCAGTGATGCATGGCAGAAAGCAAAGTTGAGTATGCACAGATAATAATTAGCTATAATAATTCAATAACTGTATTTGTGGCTCTTCTGGTAAATAAGCTCTTTGCTTCTTTACTATCAAAATAAAAAATGCACATTTGTCATTAACGATCTAGTAATGATCTAGTACAGACTGCCTTGTCTGTACACCACCTCCAGGAGGCTTAAGAGAAACAGACATCCTGAGTTGTGATGAATAACCTTGCTTGCTTTTTTTATGCAATTCTAATATTCAGCTCAGTGAAGCAGGATTTTTCCTGCCCCAGGCAAGACGGCCTTTTCTTTGTGCTTCAGATAAAGGGGCTGTTGAAAATGATGGAGAGAAGAGTGAGGAACAGGGAGAAAGTACCAAAAACTTAATTACCGATAGGTCAAATGAGCTTCTCTTTATCTTCACACTATTTTTTTAACTCTGTGCAAGATGGAATTTGGCCATGAAAACAAAAGGAGTGGCAGGAGACCTACCTAACTGACAGAGCTATTCTGAGGATACATACATTACAGCCTGCAAGGCACTCAGCAGCTGCAATAATGACAACCATAGAAAGATAGGTGGATAGATAGACAGACAGATAGATGATAGACAGAGAGACAGAGAGACAGAAAGACAGATGGATAGGTAGATAGATAGAAAGATGGATAGATAGATAGATAGATAGATAGATAGATAGATAGATAGATAGATAGATAGACATTCCTAATCCTTAAATGACTCATTTCATCCAAATGTGGCAGTCCTGCAGCTCAATCACATGTAGGTGTTGCAGTTTAGTCCCAGAGAGCAGCTAAGCACCATGCAGCAGCGCGTCACTCACATCCCACCATCAGGATGGGGGAAGAGAATAGGAAGGGTTACAATGAGAAAACTTATCGGTCTAGACAAAGACAGAAAACTCATGGATTGAGACAAAGACAGTTTAACAGGGAAAGCAAAAGCTGTGCACAAGTAAAAGTGAGACAAGGAATTCATCCACCACTGTCTGTGGGCAGGCAGGTGATCAGCCATCTCCAGGACACCAGGGCTCCACCGTGTGTAATGGTTACTTGGGAAGACAAACACCTTCACTCTGAACATCTCCTCTTCCCTCAGCTGTATATGCTGAGCATGTTTCCAGCAGGAATCCAAAGCATGGCCCCATGCTAGCTGCTATGAAGAATATTACCTCTATCTCAGATAAAACCAGGACAGTAGGACACCACAGGGAGGAACACGTATCTCCTTAACCTTAATGGCACCAAGTCAAAGATCTTTTTTCCTATATTGATAATTTCACTTGCAATACTTCCCTGGTCTACTACTCTTACTTTTTTCTGTCTTTTTAAACACCTCTCTGCTGTAACATTCAGGCAATTGTAGGACATTTACAAGTTTCTATAAGGACATAAAAGTGACATCTAAGGAGCTTTTTGCTCACACATAAAAGGAAGATAAACCCTATCTTTAGAGACTTCAGCATCTAAAAAGATAAGGCATAAACAAACTGAACTGAGATTAATCTATTACATGGAGAGACAAGTGTCCTGCTGCTTAGACTGGGACTTGACTGTGGAAAGCTCTGCTGGGTCTAGAAGACAACTAGGTGCATTGTTGTAGCTCAAACAACAAGAGGTGGATGAAAAAATACACGGGTATACCCTCAGAAACCAGAGGAAATTATAAGATGTGATGGGGTAGGAAGGAGAAAAAAAAAGTTTATTGGCCACATCCTGATAATTGAAAGTTTTAATGGCACTTTTTCCCTCTCTCGTGGAGTTGCTGGTACTACAAGAAAAAGAATGGCATTTAAAACCCACCAAAAGCTCTCTGCTGCTTTTTGCAGAAGATGAATGCAGTTTTAAACTGCAGCTTTATTGTCTGTTGGCAAAGTGACTGCCATGAAGGGATTTAAAACTGCAAAATCTTTAGGATAGTCAGACATACTTTTGAAAGATGTGGTCTTCTTCTGCTCAGGGGATTAGTTTAACTTTTTATAACATTCATTTCTGTAATTCTTGACTACTTCTTCATCTTGTGTTTGCTTTATGAGGTTATTATTTTTATACACAGTTTGTAGAGTCTTAAGAAGGCTCAGAGAGGCAGGTGTTTGAAATTCTAGGTGTAATAAAGGGACACAACATTTATTAGGAAAAAAGAAATGTGGCAGAAACGGGAGTTATTTTTTGTTGCCTTAAGACCCAACTCAATTCCCACTGCAGTAGTTGGCAACAATAATTGAAATGGAGCTGCTTTAGGTCCTTAGGTAAGGAAACACTGACAATAACAGTATAGCTGAGACACAGTGGACCAAGGTAAGTTGCTGCAGTTCTCGATACGAGGTTTCAGCTCTATCTGTCCTCCTGTGGGCTTGAGTGAGTTTCTTGGGGCCATCCACATTCACTTATGTTCACTCAGAGTGAGAAATCACTTGGTTTTAAATGCCATCAACAGAGTATTCCCTTAATATTCAGATCCTAGGATTTCCATCAAAATAACTCCCAGTTCAGATCTAACAATCAAAGATCAACTAGAGAGGATGTATTTTAGAAAACTGTCATATACTGATTCAAAAAACTCCATTGTTGGGAAACCTACCAGTAACCCTTGGTTATATGTTTCAGGCATCATTTGCCCTGCAGTATGAACTATCTTTAACTCTTCTTTACTCTGAATTTATATAAGCTAAATTTCCCATTACTTTGTGGTGGATTTGCAACGTAGCTTCTTTAAGAGTGGCTAGAAAGTTTCTTAAGGGTCCAACAAAGCAAATCCCAGCTGGGCTCCCAAGGCCAAACTCCCAAACCCTGTTCCTGACAAGGCCAGCCAGAACAATCAGCGCCGGTCACAGTGTCTCTGGGAATCACATTTAAGAGATAGAAAAATGCAAACAGCCGCATTTTGCCACCTGAGAAGGGAGTGGGAAGATGTAAGAAACTTTGCAGACACCAAGGTCAGTGAAGTGGAGGAGGAGGAGGCACTGAGACAAGATTCCCTGTGGCCTGTGGAGAATACTATGGTGAAGCGGGTGTCCCCCCACAGCCTTTGAAGGATGAAAAGACCCCACTTGTAGCCTGTGGAGAGGTACCTGGGCCAGGCAGGAGCCCACCATAGAGCAGTTGGAGAAATATGGAAGAATCTATGACCTACATTGGAGCAAGTCCCTGACAGAACCAACCTGTGAAGAGAGATAAGAGGCAGAGAGAGAGAGAGGGAGGCCCACACTGGAGCAGGTTTGCAGGGATGCTTGTGACTCTGTAGGGGACCAGGTTGGGGCCAGCAGTATAGGACTGAGAGACTGAGAGACATTCTGTGAGTTTATAGCAGTGACCCACACTGGGGCAGTTGGTGAAGAGTCAAGGTCCCAGGGGAGAGGACTCATGTGTAGAAGGTCATGGAAGACTCTCTCCCATGGGTGGGACCCCACGCTGGCACAGGGAAAGAGTGTGAGAAATGCCCCCTCCAAGAAGGAGAGCAACTTATGAGGAACTGACTGAAAACTGAAGCCTCCATTCCCTATTTCCCCCCCTTTCCCCTGTGCCATCCTGGGGAGGAGAAACATCATGAATAGAGTTAAGTCTGCAAAGAAGGGAGGGGCAACACTTATTCCATCAGGTCTCCAGGCAGTCCATCCCTAAATATTGAAGTGACTCTTCACCATGTCCCCACACAGCAGCTATGCACCATCCAGTACATCTGATAATTGTGGTCTATGTCCTGTCTTCTGGTATGTATGCTGTCACAATCACATCTACTAAAAACAGTGGTTTTACTTGCACTTAATTTGCCAGTAAGTTAAAACAGTCCAATCTCGCCTATCCATCTCTTTAATTATTAGCTGCTCCACTAATCTGCATGCTATGTATTGGTGTAATCAGTGTGTGTGTGGGTAATGTTCGTTTCAGAGCACTGATAAAATTGCTGTACTGATAAAAAGCACTGTAAAGGCTGGGAACAGAACCACTCAGTGCTTTGTGTATGATACTTGCTTACTGATGACTTCTTACTCATATATTTTGAATGACCTATTATGTGACCTAGCATGTGCACCATTTAACATCCATTGTGCTGATTTTCTGCCAGTGTCATTTTTAACCATAAGGTTGTACACCATCAAATCAAATACCTCACAGAAGCCAATGCAAATGCAATTATCTTTATCAAACAAAGGTCTAACTTCATAAAAAGAAAGTATGTATCAGGTTAGTTAGACAACAATTCCTTACCATCAATCTGTGTGGATCAACATTAATTGCATTACAGTCATTTAAAAGTTGATTTATCTGGCTCAATATCATTCCATTACTTCTACCTGGAACTGAAGCTCTAATGACAAGGTCATTTTTCCTTCTTTCCCTTCTTTCTTGATTTCTCTCTCCCATCACTCTCTCCCTGCCTTCCTTGCTTTCTCTCTGTCTCACACACACTCTCTCTTCCTTGCTTTTAAAATAGCTTAAATGAGCAGAAGGGAGACGAGACAATATTTTCTACTTGCTTTGCAGCTCTCCAACCTGTACAATAGGGATACTGACATTAGCAATTTTTCTGGAGGCATTTGAACTCTCTAGATAGAAAACACTATAGAAATGCAAAGGATTATTTTTAAGTATTGTTGTTGCTGCTCTGAACATCAGTAGTATTGGCTTAAGTGCTGCACTTTAGGAGGATGATGTCAAAGAATAACCACAAAGTAGCAAACAAAAGGAAAAGAGATTAAGAGCTCAGACACATTGAACCTGCCTCGTTCAGCAAGGGTGTCTCAGCCACTGGACCAGCAGTCTGGTCAGATGCATATGTCAAGTTTCCAGGTCTTGAGGGCGTCAATCAGGTAGTTCGTTCTTTGGAGCATTGTCTCCTCAGGGCAGGAAAAATTGGAAGGTAAACAACTACATGTCTGCAATGCACAGGGCTGTGTGCACTGACAGGTTCTTTCTGATGCAGGGGGATGTCACTGCAGTGGTATCTACTCCTGTTACTGCAGGCGTGCGGCAAGTGACACTACGGAGGATGAAGCTCAGCTGGAGCTGAAGGGAGGTGGTAGGGGAAAGGGGAAAATGGAAGATAGAGCTGGTAACTGGAACTTATCCTTCAGTGACTAAATGGGGAGAGGAGGTGTGGGGTAGCAGCATGCTGAGTTGGTCTGTCACAGAACAGCTACTACACCTGGATCAGTTCTAAGACAAACCCAGCTACTTGCAACTTCTGCCACCACAGCTATCACATAGAAGTCTCTGACAGAGTTGGACGATGCCTTTGCTTATGTTATGCAGCTGAAAGAGCACACCACCATGAAATGACCATTAATTTGCTATAACTACAATGGAGAGTTGTGTTTTTCTCACGTTTTTTCTCATTATGTCAAAATTTTATGATAAAAATTATTGAAGAAAATACAATCACTATGAAGGTACAATAGATTATAATCTGTGAGACTCTTTGGTCAAAGAAAGGAATAGTGGATTAATACTTAATACTTTCATTTGCACTGAATTTTTTCTTGGATTATATCACATATTAAATGACCCTTCTAGGAATACAGATGACTTTGGATTCCCACTGCAAGAATATAACAAAAAAAGCAAACAAACAAATAAATAGATGAACAATTTTCTTAAAAAAAATTCTTTCCATCCACAAGTAAATTGAAGACATTTTGTTGAAATCCTATTGGGCTTGCTAAAAAAAATTATAAAAAAAACTAAAATATTCTTTCCACCTTTGTTCAAAGACATTCAGTTATTTCATGATGGCCAGGATGAGTTCTGAAGATTCATAAACAGACATATCACTGGGATGAGGCACAGAGAAACTGTAACAAGATCATCCCTCAAGTTTGTAAGCCCTGTAGAAATACCATTCACTGGCATGTTTTTATTCTATGACTAAGGTATATTTCTGCTTTTCTGAGAGCCTGAAAGTGTGGTTACTCAAGTGCGGATTTATACCATCAATTGTCAAGCTGGTGTGTTCGTAACTCTCTCTAAGCTGAGGTTCCACAGTGCAGGTGTGAGGCACAGTTACCAAGCTACAGAGTGATGTGGGTGCAAAAAACACTATAAGATGTAGCCAGCCAGTCCAATGGAAAACATTTCTGTAGGGAATGAGGGGAGAAAAAGAAATTATTTCTGTTTGTTCATCACAATCAGATATCATTCTGGGACTAGAGGAAAAGCTTAACTGGTTATAACTCGAATCAACTCCTTTGGTTTAACTCTTGTGAAAATATAAAGAGGCATGTATGCTCTACCAACAGCACCTTGAATAGCAAAATACCTGCCCTACCTGAGGACCATCTGGTGGTGTCATAATCAGATCTAGATTTTTGTCTATCAGGTCATCTCATTTTCTGCATTGTATTTTATTCAAAGGACCACCACAATTTCACTATTCCCATATTTATTATCACTACCTCTAACTTTAAAGGGTGTTTTGACTCTTCAAAATGGTGCACAAACACTAATTAAAACACTTCATTGATAATTATTTTCTCTCCCAGACAATGACTATGCATATGAAAGAAGGCACTAAAACTATTTTACTCCTTTATTCCTTCTATTTTACTCTCAGGCACTGAAAGGTAGTTTGATGACACACTGTAAGGCACTGAAAGAAGGATGAGTGCATATGGAAATGCTGCCACAAAATTCTTGCTATTGCTCCGCTATCTTTCCTACTGATCACAGCTGAATAGAGCCACGGAGAGGGAATAACACTCACACAAAAAAGCTTACATCCTTCAGCAAAATCCTCACTACCTGAACATCAACTTTGGAAACTGCATTTGCATAAACCAGACTGTCCTAAAATACTGCATGTGAATCGTTAGCCTATGGTCTATGGGCAGCAGGCTGCTGTTAGCTTTAACTTTCTCTCAACAGTCTCTAACAGGGTTTTAAAAGTGCAGGAAACAAATGAGGTGTTTCAAATTATTTTAATTGGACAGGGAGAAGACTTAAGAGATGCTCAGCTAATTTACTTTGCATATAATACCTTGTTTGGAAGTAATGTGCCACCAAATGATCAAAATAAATAAAAGCCAAACCTGGTAGTGAGCTTATAAAACTCTAGTTCTTGTTTTACAGGATGGAGAAAGAGGATGTCAGTTAAATGCTGTGCTAGCATGTGGCTGTTACTGGAACTTACTTATTTGAGTGATTTTTCTCTCAGAATCCAAATACTACTGAAAGCTGGGCCAATACACCATCTTATTTTTTGGGATCTGATCCCTGAGAGCTATTTGATAAACCCAGGAAGTGAGGATAAAGTCTAACCTTTACATGCTGGAGTTGGACATTCAAAGCCACATGTTGATTTTGCCATCTTGGTAAAGCTCAAAATCAGTCTGAAAAAGAAAGCTGGAAGTAATTCATCATCCCTCTCTTTCCCTCTGCCAACAAGAACATTTTACGCTGCGAAGCTTCATGACAAGAATAGTTTGTTACCACTGAGAGCAGGTAAGGGGATGGAAACATCCAAATGAGATCAAAGGATCTAAACCCACCTTTGATTAGCAAAACTTTTTCATGTATCAGTGAGTGATCTATTCCTTCTAACATCAATTTCTCAGAAATTATTTTGATTACTGATATATGGAAGTTTCTGACACCTCAGTTTTGCAGAATGTCAAATCAGTGATTCCTTTAACAGAAAGTAATACCGGGTATACTTAGGTAAGCACCAGAAACTCTTTAGCATTTTTAAGAAACTTAAAAATATATGCAAAAACCAATTGGTAAAAAATTAACTCCTTAATGGCCCCATTGGATCAGAGGTTGGTAACTCTCATTAACAAGCTATGGAAAATCAGTCTTTTTAAAAGAGGGATCAGATTTCCTTAAGAGGGTTTTAAACATGAAGTGTTTCCATTATTTGATGATGATGATGATGATGATGATGATGATACTGTTTATCCACATACTTTATTACTTCTGACTCTCTAAGCTTCTGTATTTCACTGATCATGATGATATCCAAGACAGGGATTAAATTCCTATTTTAATATATTTAGAAATCTGATGTTTAGGTCCAAAGCTCATCATTGCAAGCTCCCTTTATTATAAAGGAGAAACAAACAAGTACCTCTGGGTAGTGATTCATTTAGTGCTAAAATAGGACAGATGAATCATCCTCTGGAGGCATCTATTTCTCTGTTAGGAAGCCTAGTGTGACTAGTTCAGGCTTTGACACTGAACTGCTAGACTTCTAAAATTAAGTCCAATGGGTCCCACCCCCATGGCCTAATCTTCATACCAGGTTAGCTTGAGAAGTACTATTAAACCAAATGGTCCACCAAAAATCATAGAATCCTAGAATGATTAGAGTTGGAAGCGACTCCCAGAGGTCATCTAGTCCAACACCCCTGCAAGAAGCAGGGACACCCCCCAACTAGATCAGGTTGCTCAGGGCCTCATCCAACCTGGTCTTCAACTTCTCCAGGGATGGGGCATCCACCACCTCCTTGGGCAACCTGTTCCAGACTGACTGAGGTCAATGTGCTGCTCATAAAGTGCTACTAACAAGTGAGGCTTTTTGGTCCTCATTAAATGGATACAAAAATGCTCATAGGTATTGCCCCTTCATTTCTGAAAGCTTAAAGTACAGTGTTTGTGGTTCAGGGTACAGTTTGAAACATCACAAACCTTACCACGGAAAAAAAGCCTCAACATACAGCATGTAAAAAAGGCCAGATTTAGATCAATATGCCTGGGACACTAAGCAAACCACGTCTCTCTCCATTCTTGAGGTGACAGGGAAGTGAGCAAGCATTACATGTAACAGCTTTCTGCTATGCCGGTCAAAGGATTTGTTTCTTTTTTTTCTTTTCTTTTCCAAGAAGAAAATGTTTCTCCCTCTCAATATGCTTTCCTTTACTCTGTGTGGGAGTTTCTAAGGAAAGGAAACTCTTCAGAAACCCGTCCAGAAATTAAGAGAGCAGCATCTGTTAAACACGACAACTTCAGCGAAGCTTTAATGATGTGGGAGTAGCAGACCAGAGGGCCACCTGAAGGGGCGATTCTGAGTTTCCTTAGAGGAACATTAAGCAGAGTTAAAATGAACAACCATAATTTTAGCTACCAGAACGATGATTTTTCTGGACTATGGTTAACACCGATCAAAATTAAGTTTCACTTTAAAAGTATTCTCTAGTAGCTCAAAAGAACAAAATGGTTTTTTTTTCAGAACCAGAGTGAGATCCAGAGGTAGTTCCCATGTCTCTATGGAGACATGAGACTAGGAGCTGGGAATTTATCCTGTGTCCCTGTCAAACTGAGGAAGACAGAACCCATGCCCTGCATCTTCCCCCCTATGACAGAGGAGTATTCGTCATTCTCTGGTCTATACCACCTCCATTGTTCTGTAGTCCCAAACTTTGCAGATGCCTTACTGATGCTCTCATCTCCTAGTTCTCCCTGAGGTTACTGGCTTGTTAAGAGACTCAGGGTTTGAAAACCATGAGCATCCTGTCTATGTTCAAAGGTTTATGGCATGAAATGGCAGCCACAGAGAATACCTGTGCCACCACATGCTTCTACCGCACAGGCTAGTAAAGAGATGTGGAGTCATAATGCTGGAAATGTTAAGCAAGATCCAGGATTTTTTATTTCTCTGTTCATGAAAGAAAAGTACTTGACCTGGGCCCCTCACTACAAGAAAGACATTTTGGTCCTGGAGCACGTCCAGAGGAGAGCAACCAAGCTGGTGAAGGGGCTGGAGAGCAAAACCTGTGAGGAACAGCTGAGAGAACTGGGGTTTAGCCTGGAGAAGGAGGCTGGGGGGAGACCTTATCACTGACTATAATTACCTGAAAAAAGGTTGTAGAAAGAGAGGTGTGCTCTGGTCTCTTCAGCCAAGTGACAGGTGATAGGACAAGGGGAAACGGCCTTAGGCTGTGCCAGGGCAGCTTCAGATTAGATGTTAGGAAAAAGTTCACCACTGAATGAGTTGTTGGAATGTGGAACAGGCTGCCCAGGGAGGTGGTAGACTCACCATCCCTGGATGTATTTAAAAGATGGGTAGATGAGGTGCTTAGGGATATAGCTTAGTAGAGGACAGGTATAGTTGGACTTGATGATCTCAAAGGTCTATTCCAACCTAGTCACGCTGTGATTCTGTGGTTCTCTTCAGGAAGCTTGATTTTACTCTCTGCCTAGCTGAGCTTGCAGGAAAATAACACAGTTTCAATTCTGTCCTATTCTTCTGGAACTGGTTCCTGCTTTGGTGGTCGTCAGAATAACAAACAAATGAGAAGTCAAAGGGTAACAGGAATCTGTGATCAGTTGCTAGTTGTCAATTAGAAGACATCCACCTTTTCAAGGAAATCCAAATGCTCTGCTTACAGATTATAGTGAAATACTTCAAGGAAATAAGCTTCTGACTGCAGCAGGGTACTAGGGAGGAAGCAGAACTAATAACCACCACCTGGTTTTGGTAAAATCATGCCTAAGTATGCCAGTTCACAGCCAGCTTCAATCTGTAACACTGCCCATCTTGCATCTCTGCTGCCTCGTTTCACAAGTTTTTATGATATCAGAAGCATATGGGCAGCTCCTAGGAACAGACCAATAGTATAGATGTAAGAGCAGAGGAGGCTCTATGAAAAAGGCATGAGGGTACCAGCAACACAAGATTGGGTGGAACAACCATGGGACAACGAGGGCTAGCGTTACATGAAGGCCAAACAAGTTTATGTTAGCAATTGGTGTATTGACTGAATCATACTAGTGAAAGGTTGAGCATGAGCATAATAAAGCAATGCTCCTCTGGGTGTTGAAGTTTCTACAATGTTCTTAAGATTTGCACTAAAGATTTATTGATCCTGGTCTTCAGCAAGACCTTAGTGAGCCCCTCCTCTGATCCTGTTTTCATCTACTTTTCTTTCATGGAGTGAAAGACTCCTGTGGGGTAATGTACCCTGGGCCAAGGGACAATCTTGCTGTACTCTGCAGATGTGCAAGTAGCTTGGGATGTATAACATAAAGCCATTCCATCCTTTAAACGTTTTTAATTTTCATTGCGTACCTCTGAAAAGATTGCATCATTGTCAAGTACAAGGAGATATTTAAAATAGAAATGTTTACAGCATATATTAATAAATACATTCCCAGTTTGAGTAAGAGAAAAATGCCCTATTTCTTTCAGTTTCACTCTGACTGCTCACGTGCTGATACTCCAACATAAAAATAGAGGGTACAAGCTGGAGCATAGGAAGTTCCACGTGAATGTAAGGAACAACTATTTCACTGAACAGGCTGACCAGAGAGATTGTGGAGTCTCCTTCTCTGGATACATTCAACACCAATCTGGATGCGTTCCTGTGTGATTTAATCTAGGTGATCCTGCTCAGGCAGGGGTGTTTGACTAGATGAGCTTTCGAGGTCCCTTCCAACTCCTAATGTTTTGTGAAATTCTATGATTCTGTGGGAACTTTAAAGTTGGTCCTATGCCACACATGATATTTTTAGCATTTCTATGCCCTCATCCATTTTGTATGTTTTAAACCTAAAAAGACCAACACAGACTAAAGCATTAGACTGTGCCAGAAGTGGAATTACTTCACAGCAGTGGCCATAAGTGTGCTGATCTCCACTCTCTGGCAACCAGTGATAGAACCTGAGGGAACAGCCTGAAGCTGCTACAGGGAAGGTTTACGTTGAATATTAGGAAGGGTTTCTTTACTGAGAGGGTGTTCAGGTACTGGAACAGGCTCCCCAGGGAGGTGGTCACAGCACTGAGCTTGACCAAGTTCAAGAAGCATCTGGACAACGCACTGAGTGACATGCTCTGACTTGTCTGGCCCTGTGTGGGAACAGGAGTTGGACTTGATGGTCCTTAAAGGTCCTTTCCAACTCAGGAGATTCTATGATTCTGTGATCCTATTCTAAGATGCCTTAACTATTTCAGTTTGCCTCTTGTTGTGGCACACATCTGCACTTACTCAGGATGAGGTGTTGCTCTCAACTGCCTCTGGGTCACCTAGTCCATCTGCCTGACCCCTTCAGGACTGATCAAAAAGTGAAAGCATTTAACTAAGAGCACTGTCCTAATGCCTCTTAAACACTGACAGGGCTGGAGCATTGACCATCTCTCTAGAGAGCCTGATCCAGAGTTTGGCCACCCTCTCAGGAACTAAATAGTTTTTAATATCTGCTCTAAATGTCCTCTGATGCAGCTTTGGACCACTCCCACATGTTCTGGCACTGGATACCAGGGAGAATAGCTCACAGCCTCCCTCTCCACTTCCATGCCATTGCTGAATACAGTGAGATAACCACCTCCATTGACCAGCAGATCCCACTGTGCTTGATGCACCCTGGGATGCGCCCTGTCCTCTTGGCTAGTAATGCAGTACTACTGTCGACCAGCACCCACAGACCCCTTTCTGCAGGGCTGCTCGCTGTGTGCTGGGCAATTATTTTCCAGACTCAGAGCATTTGAAAGACAGACAGACAGAAGTGTCTGCTACTCACCTGGGCTCATCATTCTTCTTGCCCTGCTTAGATTTCCTCCTTCATTCTGAGAGATGTCACAGCACCCTTCTCTTTCTGCCTGGCTGCCCATTACAGTGCTCTTCTCAGGTTGGTTTTCTCTTTCTGGTGCCCTGGTGTCTGAACTCACCATTACCTTCCATGGGCTGCAACATGCTCCACCATGATCTTCTCCACAGGCTGCAGAGGAATCTTTCTCTCTAGTGCCTGTAGTGCCTCCTCCACTGCCTTCCTCACTGGCCTTGATGTCTGCGAAGTCTCTTACATCTTCTTACTCAATTCTTTAGTGGCAAAATGCAGTTGTTTGCATTTTTTTTTCTTTTAAGTGTCATTCACAGAGGCACTGTGACCATCACTAATTGGCTCAGCCTTACTAAGTGGCCAAGTCTGGCCTTGAGCCCAGCTGGTATTTACTCTGTTGGGCCTTGGGACAGACTCTAGCTGCTTCTGACAAAAGACACCCCCGCAGCCCCCCTACTGCAGCAGAGCCTTGCTGCAGAACACCCAACCACAACAGCTTGGGTGTGGAATCCAGCACCGATTCACAGTGCCCTCCTCAGAACGAGTCCTTAGAGCTGGGCATTAGGGACTGGTGTTATCACACTCATCCCTTTGATTGTGGAAGGTTCAGGGAGGCTTCAGTGAACACAAGGGTTTTGGCACAACCGCTGAAGACATCTGTACCTAAATTGCCAGACCAGAGAGATTCAGCAGCAGAAAGAATGGAATACAAAAGTGACCAAGAGTAAACTAACCGAAGGTACCGCAACAGACAACAAGTAAGTGCAAGGCACAGACACAATTTCTTCTGAAAACAGAAGTTTTAATAAATAACAATGCAACAATAATAAAAAATAAATAGAGACTGAGAGACATTCTATGAGTTTATACAAGTGGCTCATGCTGGGGCAGCTGGTGAAGAGCCGAGGACCCATGGGAGTGGGCTTGCGTGGAGAAGGTCTTGCAGGACTGTCTCCTGTGGGGAGGANTCCTGTGGGTAGGACCCCACGCTGGCACAGGAAAAGGATGAGAGAAATCCCTCCACCCCCAGAAGAAGGAAAACACCTCATGAGGAACTGATCAAAGACTGAAGCCTCCATTCCCTATTTCCCCCCTTTCCCCTGTGCCATCCTGGGGAGGAGAAAAATAATGAATAAAGTGGTCTTCAAAGAAGGGAGGGGGTGGTGGTGGTGGTGGGTGTTTTAAGAGCTGTTTGTACTTCTCATTATCCGGCTCTGATTTCTCTGTGTGTGCAGTGCAGTGTAATAAATTAGAGAGTTTTCTTGCCTTTCTTCTGTGTTGAGTCTGTTTTGCCTGTGACGCTAATTGCAGAATGACCTCTCCCTGTTCTTATCTCGACTCCAAAGCCTCTCAACATGTATTTTCTCCCCTGTCCAGCTAAGAGGGGAATGATAGAGAGACTTTGGTGGGAGTCTGGCCTTCAGCCAGGGTCAAACCACCACACACACTATTAGCATCTGAATGAAGTTAGCAACCTTCCTTTTTCCTAGGGCTACCAGAGGCTGTGCTGCTTGCCTTGTCTGCTGTGTGACTGGAGCAAGTGTGTGCATACAGATGTGTGACTGTGTACAGTGTCACATCCACACTGCATCTGACAGTGCCTAGCCAGTAGCCTTTGGTTTTCCATTTGTGTGTGGAGAGTAAATAATGAGGTATTCATGAGAAAGAAAGTGGAAAAAACCCATCTTGAGCAGAGGATGTTGGACCAGATAACCTCCAGATGACCTTTCTACCTCAGCCATTCTGTGATGCTGTGAAAAGTTGGCTTTATTTCCAACTATGTGAGTGGTTGTATGTCCTGGGTTTGGTTAAGATAGAGTTATTTTTCTCTCTGGTACCTGGCACAGTGCTGTGTTTGGGAGTTAGTATGAGAGCAGTGGTGATAGCACATTGATGATTTTAGTCGTTGCCAAGCAGTCAAGGACTTTTCAGCTTCTCATGCTGCCCTGCTTATGAGAAGGCAGGGGGCACCCAGGAAGATGGAAGGAGACACAGCCAGGACAGGAGACCAAAACCAACCAAAGATTAGTCATGCTTAACATAAAGGGGGCTGGTGAGGGTGGGATGAAAAGCTCCAGACATGCAGTTTTGGGGACAGTCCAGTTTTGTGACAGCTCTCAGCTGTATCCTCTGAGTTACACAGTTTGGTGAGAAACTGCATGGTGTATCACCACTTTTGTATATTTTGATATAAAGTACTGTTAATGTTATTTCTCTCCCTCTACTGTCCCAGTAAACTTTCCTTATCCTAATCCATTAAGTTTGCCTTTGGCTATCTTTTCCCTCTCCTTACCACTATCGCCCCCAGAGAGAGCAGCTGTGTGATGCTCAGCTCCACTTAACTGATCTTCCTCCAAATTACCAAGGCACTTTTGAAAATCCTGAACGTATAGAGGTAGCATGATTATTCCTCTCTCTTGAGTTCACAAAACAAGTCCTATATGTCTTCAAATGTGTCTGTCACTAGGTCATTCCCGGTCTTATTCACCATGTGCTAAACATGAGACATGCATGCTGAAGTGTGCAAAACTGAGACCCTTTGATTTTTTTCCAATAGCAAATCTTTACAGATAGGTCAGGAAAAGGCTATTGCAGTTCAAAAAAGAGAAGGCAGTGTATATCCTTTTTATATCTAGGTTTTCAGAAATAAGGTGATGTAATTCATTACAAGAAATTAAAAACACCTTGCCTTTATTATCTCTCAGAGCTATCTTGAGCTTTGAAATACTGGAGTTATACTGAGTTGTTACAACAGCTTAATAAAATAAAACAATCTCAGTTCTGAAAACAGATGTTTTCATTCTCAGATCATGCTAACCCATTTAAATCAAAAGTTGTTCATTGCAGTGTGGCAATACCCAAGAAATATTTAGCTCTCAGCATCTGGGAAAACAGACATTTCTGACCACTGTCTAAGCAAGAATCACGAGGAAATAGAGACTGTAGATAATCCTCTGTGTCTTTCCTTCTCCTCAGACCTATCAGTCACTTAATCAGCAGTAACAGTTCCCTTGTGCCTGCACTGCACACTACATTTAGGTACTGAAAAAGCAGGCAGATTTGAATAAGGGCAGTAAAAATTAAAATATCACCTCTAAAGAGAAACTAAAGGAACTAATGCCCACACACTGCAGTCTCCATGCTGAGTTCCCTGCTACTTCTTTGGGAATTATGCACAAGAACTACACAACCACTAGCAACCATCCTTTTAATATCCAAGGCGTAAAGGAGCGTGTATTTCTTTTTATAGATGCCTTAGGGGAGTGAAGCTTTGAACCAGATGAGGTCCATTCTAGTAATTATATAGGATAGATATTAGTGACTAATTAACTCAATAACCAAGAAAAAAAAAAAAGAAACAGACGAGAAGTAAAGCAATGGTGTTTTTCGATACTGGGACAGAATAAGCTGGAACATGAGGTTAAATCTGTAAAAGAAGGAACTCCCTGGCGTTTTTTAAGAACTCTCACACGATCTGGTGAGGTAGATCTTCCCTGGCCAGCTAGGAATTGCCCTTCTCAATTTTGAGGCATACAAACCAGAAATCCATGTGCCTTACAGCTGTAAAACTCGTACTTTGCAGCTTCCTCTGTGAATATGTGAATATGTGAATATGTGAGCTATCACAGTACGTAAGCATGCTTAGCAGAGTCAGTGTGAACCTTGTGCGTTTCACCTTTTGTGTGAACACAATAGGGACCATGGGTTTCTGTTAAACAATCTGAGTGTGTAATAGTTGTTGTGAGGACCTCAAATGGATATTGGGCTGGGAACCAGGTTAATGGTAAAGTCATAGGCATCTCAGTATACAGTTTGGTGAATGTGGTCTCATGAGGGCAGAGTTGAGGGGGAGAATCACCTCCCTCAACCTGCTGGCCACGCTTCTCTTGATGTAGCCCAGGATGCGGTTGGCCTTCTGGGCTGCAAGAGCACATTGTCAGCTCATGTTGAGCTTCCCGTCCACCATCACTCCCAAGTCCTTCTCCTCAGGGCTGCTCTGGAGCCACTCTCCACCCAGTCTGTAGTTGTTCCTGGGATTGCCCCAACCCAGATGCAGGACCTTGCACTTGGCCTGGTTGAACTTCATGAGGTTGGCACGGGCCCACCTCTCCAGCCTGTCACTCTGGGTGGCATCCCTCCCTTCCAGTGTGTCGTCAGCAAACTTGCTGAGGGTGCACTCCATCCCACTGTCCATGTCGCCGACAAAGATGTTGAATAGGGAGCACTGACAAGAATACTACCTGCGCCCCAGTGTCCTTGACTATTGTACCCAGGGCCCTGAAGTCCCTTTTGATTTTCAGCCTGCTGCCAGTTGTGTCACTGGCACCCACATGAAACACCAGCAGCAGGTAATAGTCTGTGGGCCGTATGAGGCTAGGTATTCTGTTAGCAACATCCCTGATACGAGCCCCCGGGAGACAGCAACCTCCCAAGAGAGCACATCGGGTCAGCAGACGGGTGCCTCTGTACCTCTCAGGAGGGAGTCACCCACCATGCCTCTTTCTTAGTGGCACTAGTTACCACATGGGCTGGTGGAGCTGCCTTGTACGGCTCCAGTGCCTTCCCCGAGGTGCTAGGCCTCACTTTTTCAGCCTGCAGAGCGGCAAAGCGGTTCTGCAGGGGCACCTCTGGGTTCTGGGGAAGCTGCTTCTTCCTCCTGCTGTGCCTGCTGTGCCTGCTGTGCCCAGCCACTTCCCAGTCATTGGCATCTTCTGCCTTCTTGCTTACCTTCTGTGTCAGTGGAGGGGATTCTGACTGGTACACTGGCGGCTGCGGTTCCGGTGCAGACTGCACCTGGAACCAAGTATCTAGCTCCCTCTCAGCCTCCGTGATGTCCCTCAGCCTCCTGACTGCCTCCTGCAGCTCAGCCACCTGCCGCAGGAGTTCCTCCACCTGACTACACCTTTTGCAGTCAGGGCTGCCGCCTGTCCCTGACCCGGGAGTAGGGTCCAGGCACTGCCTGCAGCCCGAGTTCTGCACCGCAGCCTCTCCCCTTGGCTGCTCCGTCTGCACGGAGGCATCGACTGCCGCGGGGAAGCCGGTGCGGACCTCCCGGCTGGAGCTGCAGCCTTTGCTCTAAGGCGGGTGTTGGCCGTGTTGTCCTGAGAACCAGGAACAGCAAATGCCCCGGGTCGGCGCCCTCCCCGCCGCGTCCTGCCTGCGCGAACTGCCGCGCCCTTGGATCTGCCGCGCCCCGCCCCTGTTTGCCCGCTCCGGGTCGCTGCGTTCCTCTGGGCCGGTTCAATCTCCCGCGTCTGTTTCCGGGGCCGTCCCACCTCCGTGTCAACAGTCCCGTAGGCACTGCCGGAACCGGGACACAGGAGATCCTGGCTTCCCGCTGGCGATGCCTGGCTTGTACCTCGCTTGGTACTCGCCTCCTCGGCCCCAATCCAGCTCCCTGCCGCAGAACTTACCGTTCGTGCCGCCGAGTCTCGCTGAATCAATTTACAGTCCTAGTCTGTACAGTCCTAAATCTTGTTCCAGGATAAAAGGTAAGAAAAGCCAGGAAACACTGCAGACAGCAGAACTCCTGCATCAACCTAAATATCCCCTCTCTCGTTCCTAGGTCTTTATATACTGTTATATCCCTGTAACAGAAACAAGAAGAGTCAAGGACTATTCAGACAGGACATTGAGATGAATTGGTCCAACTAGAGCAGAGGCAAACTGTCCATCAGTTTGTGTCTATTGACTTAATCTGTATTCTACACTCAGTGTGTCTGTGTTCCTGTTAATAATTTGACACTGTGTTCTGGGCATAAACCTCACAAATTTTCTTGGGACCTGGGTGGCTGCAGATAGCTGTGTTTCAGCAATAGCGCCCTCTAGGTTTCTAGATTGCTGTAAACAGTCTTTCTAGATCTGCCAACCCTTGCAGCTGGGCTAAAGAGCTCCATCCCTGTTCCATGCCTGAAACCACTCGGATCAGACCTTTTCCCCTGATGTATATGGTCTGGTTGAATTTCGTATGAACTAGGCTTTATTTAAATTTTAATAAACCATTTATTTTATAGCATTTTCCCTGGGATTTGCAGCAGATTCTAAAGTGTCAATTAACTTGACAATAAAGCCCTTTCAAAAATAAAATACAGCTTTATTTAAACAGTCAAATAATCATTTAAATTATAAATGAAGTGGAACTAAGATTATTCCATATATTTTCAGTAATGGAAGAACAGCTGAGAATTAATTGGATCAGTTTCTTTTCAAACTGATGGAAGGAGTTCTGAAATACCATGCCTTAAATCTCTTCTAAACAGTTTCACATGTATTCAGTGAAGCCAGGGACTGTAATTTCTAGCCTGCAGAAGTTCCACAAGGATTCTGGGACCCATTAGATGCTGGAAAGATGTAGGTTTTCTTCTTGGAATTACCTTTGATAATCAGGCTGGCTTTCTACCCTGGAAGGGGCTAGTCAGACTAGAAGGAAAAATGTCTGTGTCTCACTCCTCAGAGATCTCCCCAAACCATAAGAAACTGAACAGGTGTTTTGCTAGTCGGTTGGGCAAGAGCCAGCAGCTGGAAACTGCTGCGACTTGCAGCACTGAAATAAGGATCATCCAAAGAGAGGAGAAAAATGTTGCCATGGTGAGAGATGGTGAGAGAAAAGAAGTTGATTGAGATTTCAAACTTTTCTGATCACCAAGGACTGCAAAGGCCTTTTGTCCCTAATCCAGAAATTAAAGGCAAGCTTTCCTAGAGGGTTATATAGACTTTTGTCTCTTCCATATTGAATTCTATGGGATTATTCTGGTTGCACAGGAGTAGTCCCTCATACAGACTGTCACCCTATGAGATGTAGGCACAGGAAAGGACATTGAGATGCAATAGACTAAAGAGTATGTATGAGTTTATTTAAAACTCACTGCTGGAGAGGTCAGAACTGGGTCTGTTTATTTATTTGTTTAGTTGCTCATAATTTTTTTTTCAGTTTTATTTACTTTTCGGGTGCTTTGCAACCAGTCAAAGCCATCTACATTTAAATTACTCTTTCAACTTCTTTTTTTTTTTTTTTTTAAGTCTACAGCTATTGGAAAATGTGTGAAATTAAAAGACTGTTTAAAGAGAGAAATATGTATTGTCAGGTAAGGGACATGTGCTTTACAACGCTATACCAGAATACTTCCACAGATGTCACCGGCTTCTTTTCCTAGCTCTGCCCTTAAAAATATCTCTTTCTATGGCAGTACTCACAGGTCACAAACCGTCATTGATAGTCTCAATGAAAGTTGCAGACTTTGAAATGTTTGTCAATACAATTTAATTTCAAAATGGTGCTATTTTATGGGATTTAACATTTTAATCTACAACTCTTTATTTCCCTGTCCCAACAGCAATGTTCTAGTAGATCCAACAAAAGATAAAAATCTTATGATTTAGGGCTACAACTCTATTCTTTTACCACCTTTCTACCTTCACAACATTAAAATATAGTCTCATTTGCAGCAAGTTACATAAAATGTAGTATTTAGAGATTCTTGTAGCAGCCAGGCAAGATTGAGAACTGTTTTACCTTTGGCTTTTAATTTCGCAGCGTATTTCAGTTCAGAGATAGACCCCCTGGAGGAACATTTTCAGTATGCCATACTGGGAAATACTTTAAGTGTGCACACAATTATAGCTCATTACAACAGTGGGAGTCATTTGCCTGTCTGCTTTCTTAGTCTTCATGTTGAAACGAGACTTCACTGTTATTTTTGGATTGATAAAAAAAAGCAGAGGAGTGGGGGGTGTTTATGCCAACATTATGTATACTTAGAGGTATATATGCATCTGTGGCTTTCTAGTGAGGACATCAACATCACATTATATAGTTCCAGCTACCACCTTATGGCTTCAGTTGTTCTATGTCTACAAGGTAATATTTTGTTACCTTCACTCATATACATTAAACAGCCTTTTATTTTGTTCATGAGCCTGTGATTAAACTGGTAGGTTTTGAATCTCTCTGTGATTTAGCATCAAAAGAACAGTAGGGAGTAAATTCAGTTGCCTAAATGCCATTTAGTGCCATTTGAAATGCTCAAGGGTACCTGGGGCATTCAGATGGGGCTGGCAGCCACAGCGCTGGATACAGAAATACAGAAGTGCTGTTCTGGAATGAGACCTGGATGCCAGATGGCATAGCCTGGAGCATCTCAATTGCTCCTACCTGCCTATGTCTGTGTATTTTGGTTGGAGAATCCAGGAACTTAAAGGTAGTCATTTAATTTAAGCTCCTCTAGTATAGTCACTAGAGAGGAGTTAGAAACCTACATTTAGGCAGAAAGCACTTCAGGTCCATAGAAGTCTCTTGTCTTAAATAAGCAGTGAATATATGCACTTGAATTTGGATTTATCTGTCCTAAGTTTAACTATCTAAAGACTGTAACCATCTACAAGCCTTTAAAAATTGGATTCAGCTCCAGAGTTCAGAGCTACTGTTATTGAGATGACTTAGACTGATCAGGACAACTGCATGGGCATGGCAGATAAGACACAGGACCTGTGGGAAACCTTTACCCTTTTGGAACAGCATCTGGAGACCAGACCAGATCCCATAGTATTTCACAAGGCCCTAGATGGTTGTGTTTAGGTGAATGAATCTCTTCATTCACATGATGTAGGTGTCTTAGCTCTATAGTAATCAGTGGAGATCTAAGGCTTGATTCGAGCTACTAGACAAGCATCTACTGGATCACTCCAGATAAGGTCTTACCAGGACTGACTAAAGGGGAATGATCATCTGCCTTGAACTGCTGGTCATGCTCTTTCTAATATCATCCCAGATACTGGTGGCCCTCAGACATGAAGGGCTGTGGATGGCTTGTGTCAAACTCATTTAGCACCAGAACCCCAGGTCTTTTACTGCAAAGCTGCTTTCCAGCTGGTCAGTTCCTCAGCAAATTCTGGTTCATGGGGCTGTTGCTTCTCAGACGCAGGTCTCTTCCTATTCTTGAACAGCTTGAGATTTCTGGCAGTCCCTTTCTCCAGCCTGTCAGTCCCTCTAAAGGACAGCACAGCAACCTGGCATATCGACTACTCCTCCCAGTCTTGCATTGTCTGTAAAATTCCTGAGGGTTCACTCTGTCCTACCACCCAGGTCATTAAAGAAGCTGTTAAGCAGTACTGCACCTAGTACTGACCCAGGGTGTTCCACTAGTCAGTGGACTCCTGCTGGAGTTTGTGCCACTGAGCACAGATCTTTGTACTCAGCAGTGCAGCTAGTTTTTGGTCACTACCACTGCCCACTTACCTAACCTGTACTTCATCAGTTTGTCTATGAGGTTGTTATGGGAGGTGTTCTTGAAAATGTTACTAAAGTTAAGATAAAAGATACCTACTACTCACCCCACATCCACCTAGCCAATAATCTCATCATAGAAGGCAACTAGGTTTATCAAGCATGATTTCTTCTTCATAATTCCATGCTGACAACTCCAAATCACCTTTGAGTACCTGGAGAAGGTTTACAGGATTTGTTGCTTTATCACTTTCTCAGGGATCAAGTTGAGGCTGGCCAGCCTGTAGTTACCCAGATTCTACTTGCCCTTTCAGGAGAAAGGAATTAGAGTGGCTGCTTCCCTCCAGTCCTCAAAGAGGCCTCCTGACCACCATGACCTTTCCAAAATAATAGCAACTGGCTTTACAATGACAACAATCAGCTCCCTTAGCAATTGTGGGTGTCCACTATGAAGTCACTTCTGCATGTCTAAATAATTTCTGTGTTCCCTAACCTGATCCTCTTACACTGAATGTAAGTCTTCATTGCTCCAGACTTTGGCTCTGCTTTCAGGTCCCAGGAATTCCCAAAGGTCAGTGTTAACAGTAAAGACCAAGGTGAAGAAGGCTTTGGCTCCTGCCTTGGCCTTTTCCATGTCCTTTGGCACCAGATTCCCTGCTCCATTCAGCAGCAGTCCAACATTTTCCCTGTGATTCCTTTTGGACTTTTTGTCCTCGAGGTCCCTCAGCAGTTTCAAATCAGATAGCGTTTTGGGTTTCCTTAACACATCTCTTCATGCTTGCAGAGTGGAACTAGATGCTTAGCATGGGCTAGGTAATGTTTAGATGGAATACCACCCTTCTTTCACATTAGGCCTGATATATAGATTCAAGTAAATTACCTAAGTTGCACAGGCTGGAACCTTCCATTTGAATTTCAAGCTGCAAGAGTTCTGGACTTGTATTACAATTGTTTTCTCCTACATACATCACATCCTAATAAAATTTAACATGCTGTACACAGGTGTTACTTTCCAAAGAAGAACTAAAAACAGTTACAGAGAGGGAAAGCCAGCCTGTTTGTGTTGTGCTGCTGCTGCTGCAGAGTCGATGTATCCAGGGCCTTTTTGCTCTGCCTCAGGCTCCTATCAATCTGATGGATCTGGAACGCTTCGGACAGTCAGGTGTAACTACTGTCGATGCAAAACACTGCTGAGAGAGACAGATTTTGGTACAATACCAGAGGCAAACAACATGCAGGGCACTCACGTTAATGTGCAGGGTTTAAAAAGAATAGGAAAATACAAGTTTTTACATTCACATGGAAGAGACCATCACAGATTAATACAACAATAAATTTTTTGTCAGAGCTAAATAAAAAATGACAGGTGTATTACAGCTGACTATACTAGGGTTCATGTTGTATTCTGTCACTAGGAAGCTGAACTATTTTATTGTTAGTTTGTTAATAAAATAGACTTTCTGTTCCCACTATTTCATATCAGCTTAGATATTGAGCTAAATTACATGACTCTTATATTCATTAACATTACTATTTGAATACAAAAGACTGCATATTTTAAAAATACAGTTATCTGTGTCTGCCTATGACTTGCTATGCATATAACTATATCTAGCAAGCCTAATTTTGAGGAAGAGCTTATGATGCACTGCAAGGCGTGTATCTAGCTTTTCCATGTGCTACAGCTATTCTAAGATGCGTGTAGTAGGTAAACAGATAATATATTATTTGTTCATAAATAGGTAAGACTCTCAAATTTATGTCACAAGAATCACTCAGATCCCATTGATGAACCATGTCTATGCCATAAGGGGGAAGAAAAATATGTGGGACTCGTACCATAAATTTGCATCTGCTTCCCCAGGATCCCTGAACTTCTAGGAAAAAAAAGTAGTGCCTAAACAGGTGCTGATAAATTGCACATAAGCAGTAGGAGCACTGCAGTAGATGCCACAGATGTCCTTTTTTGTGGTATACACTGAACCATTGCTCTGTTGTAGCTGCTAACCCTGACATGCACCTACATAGACCAATTTGTTGCCCCATATAGAAAGCAAGACTCAACAAAAATTGTTGTATGGTCATCTTTTGTATTTGCACAGAATTCTGAAGGTGAGATTTATTTGTCCAGGACTATTGTGCCTCCCAGTCAGCATTGTGCCTAAGACATCTTTAAGACAGCCAGTTTCTGTGTGGTGAACATTACCACCAAGTCAACATGCTTATTGCTGAGAACCTGGATATTTTACATTTTCTGTCATAAATGTCAAATCCAGGACAGGAAAAAAAAAAAAAANACCCTATGTCTTACACCAGTGTGTAGATCTGTCACAACTACCTCTCATGAACCAAAGTATGATAGCATAGAGTTACCTTCCTTTATGCAATATTCAGATTCCCTGACATTTTCTTTCACTATTTTTTCTCAGAACACAAAATTGCTTCAGTCATTTACTGACACAATTTGGAATTACCTACTCTTTAGCATTGTGACTGATTCTCCACATATGAACAAAAGCTGCATGACAGTGTTTTAGTTCCTTTCCTAACAAACATAGGAAATTTCTTTTATTTTTACAAGTAAAAGAAAGGGCTTGATTTGACTAAATGGGACAAGTGGACAGCTATAAAATGGGACAAGTGGACAGCTATAATGAAAAGACATATCCACAACATCTGTTGCATTTCAGACAAACAAATCTGTGCCTCAGGGTTCTTGCTTTCCTGGCGTTCCAGCAGAGGTCTTTGGGGGAGAAGTCTGCCTTTTTAGCTTTTTTAAATGATTTAGGCACATTAACAGTTGCAACGCTGTTAGCAGATCAGCTACAAAGATAAATATACCAGATAAAATTGTTTGCTATACTGGTAACTTCTCTGTTGCTTAGTCACAGATAGCACACTCAGGGCTGAATCTGACCAAATGCAAGAGTTGATGCCATAGTGTCTTTCTGGTCCTCAGCTGCCTCTGCAGAAGGAGGTGGCTTTTTCATGGGTCCTGTGTCCTACCTAGTAATTTGGTGCAGAGTCTCAGATACCTTATGACTTCTCAAATAGATCTAGGCATCCATGTGTGGGCCACTCAACTTACAGAGAGGGAGTCAGCTGCAGACTGCAGACAGTTCCATTTAGGGATCTCGGCATAGGTGTTTACACATGATTTGGTTGTTTAAGTTCCTATTAGAGTCAGCAAATATCTGTAGTTTGTTTCAGTTGCTCAAACATAGCCATCTGGTGCAACATTACTGTTCAAGATACACATTGCTGACAGATATGACAGGGAAGACTTTCTGTCTTTCTGGAGGCGCAGCTGAAAGCCAGGTTTGATAGATGAGATACAGGTGACTAAACAGAGCATCAAAAGTCATGTTGAGAACCTCAGATTACCTTGCCAATATTTCAGATACCACTTCAGAAAGACAGAGGTCAGTTGTCAGTGATGTATCAAACCTCCCAGCCTCATAGAAAGATTTTGACAATCCTAGGCTGTGTGCAGGCTAGAAAAAATTCTCTATGAAATCCAGAATGAAACCTGATGTCCATGCTTAGGCAACTGAATACTTCTCCATTGACTGTGAGGTTTTGACTTAGGCATTATCACCTTTAATTCAGCAGCTCAGAAGACAAATCCTACCTACAGTTTGTGTATCTTGGGGTAGCTGCAGTGCACTGGTAGACATCAAACAAGAAAATCAATAACAATAGTGATTAACAAAATCTTCCTCTTACAGTTCTTTGTGTTTTAAAATTGCTACTAAAGTGGAATTTTGCAAGAGCCAAATTCACTTGCCCATACATGGACTTCTGCTGATATTCAAGATGTCCTCAACTAAAGAATCTTACCTATTTTAGGTGGTCCCAAGTCAGCCAGACCATTCCCATGTCTAGATGCTGTAGGAAAACTCATATGGCAAAAAATACCTATGTGTGAGCAACTGACTTGAGCCCTAGACAATGAACTTTTATAGGTCAAAAATTGCTTTTCTTTAATTTTGATAACCCTTATTCAGCATCTATACTCAAGCTAGTCTTTGATAGCAACTATATGTGAAGCACTTTCATTCCTTTTATGGTAAATTTGTACTTTCATGGATGTACAATTCAGTCACAATTTTGGAATCGTAGAATCATGGAATGGTTTGGGCTGAAAGTGACCTTAAATATCACCTAGTTCCAACCCCCCCTGCCACAGGCAGGGACACCTCTCACTAGACCAGGCTGCTCAAGGCCCTGTCCAACCTAGCTTTTAACACCTCCAGGGAGGGGCAGCCACCACTTCCCTGGGCAACCTGTTCCAGTGCCTCACCACCCTCATAGTGAAGAATTTCTTCTTAAGATCCAATCTAAATCTACCCCTTCCAATTTAAAACCAATCCCCATCATCCTACACTACATGCTCTTCTAAATAGTCAGCTTTCTTGTAGGCCCTTTCTAGTTACTGGAAGGCCACTATAAGGTCTCCCTGGAGCCTTCTCCAGGCTGAACAACCACAACTCTCTCAGCCTGTCTTCATAGGAGAGATGCTCCAGCCTTCTAATCATTTCTTTCCAGGCTGAAAGAAAATGAAGTAAAGGTGTGGTTAAACATTCCCTTTTATGTTTTTGCTCAATTTTGTTTGGGGTTTTTGTTTTGTTTTGGTTTTTGGTTTTGTTTGTTGTTTTTTGTTTTTTAAATCTGAAATTTAGGAAACTTATTCTGTAATTTTAAATTGATGGAAAATATGTGCTTTTTAGCAAAATGCACTTGTAATTGGAGTAGTATTCTCATCTTTAAAGTGAAAATAATGGTTGATAATCTGGATAAAATTTTTTGTTCAGTCTTACAAATATAAAATTATAAACATGAAAAATCAGAGATATTCATTTACCAGCTGTCAATTTCTTCTGGAGAAGTGATTCTTGGAAGGTTGTGATCTTTGAGCCAAGAAATTGTTTTGTAACCATAATTCATCTCACCTAAGCAACCTTTAGTTATTCTGCTAGCCTACTGTGTACATAAGAACACTAGTGAGATGGTTGGATCAGAAGAGAAGAAAATAATGGCATGCAGGGTGCCCCCTAATTGCTCTAGGGCACTATCCTAACATGCTATGAAGTCAATTTTGTGTTTGTATTTCTATAATAAATATTATTGATCAAATTTCCAATCCAAGGTAGTTTGGATAATGTTCATTAGGGCACGTTTAGTCTCTCAATATACAAGTGCATCTTTTTTCTGAGTTTTGAGAAGAATGAGAGACAAAATAAAGAAACCCTGTGAGATTTGAAATGGAAAATCAAACTAGGAAACTGTCCCTCTGGCATTTCCATGTGAGGCAAGATGCCAGTCTGTCTTAAGAATTTGAAGGGCCAGAACACAGGGCCAGAACCCAGAACACTGGGCTGTACCTTCCTGGCCACAGTAGTGGCCCATAAGAAGCCTATGTTTCATGTGCAATGTGTGAGGCTACTCACACACTGTGCAGGGAACACAGAATTGATGAGAGAAGGTATGGATCAACTATGTGGCTATAAAGTCTGAAACATGTCACATCATGAGGCTTGGCCTCAGCCTGCACCAGCGCTGTCTCCCTGCATGCTTGGCAACCTTGGCTGTTGGGCCTTCTAAAAGGTGTCCTCCAGGAAAGGTTTCTTTTGGGGCTGGATACCACTGCTCATGGCTGTTAATATCTGTCCTAGGCTGGTAATAATAGATCTGCAGTGATTGCAGAGAAAGAGCTGGGAAACATCTTCCAACTGTCTGAGCAACACCCCTCTATTATACTAATGCTCTGTCTCAGCTTTGGTTTTTTTTCCCATACATGCCACAAAGAAACACCAGATGTTTCAGTCTGCATTGCAGTGCCAGCCCACAAAGAAGAGCGAAAACAAGCAGAAAATAACATCCTCAACTTTTGTTCTACATCTATTTCAAAGTAAATAAAATTCATATGTCATCTATTCTTCAGCCCTGAAACCCAATATAATTACCATAGTATGCTGCTCATGATTTGGCCGCACCCCAGTCTTTTCCACAAGTCAGGTAGATGAACATTTTATCCACTTCAGAATTTTCAGAAATGTCCCTATCTCCTTCTTTCATTCTCACAAAATAATTGTGGTATACTCTTATCTCACAGACATCATTCTGCACCAAAATGTTCTCCCTGACAACCCCAGTATTAGATGTCCAGTACTCTCAGCAGAGTGACACAGCTTTTTTTCCAGACATGACTCTTTGCACAATACTGTGGAGAAGGCAACTTAGGAGACCTGAAAATTGGTCCTTGATTTTGCAATCTGGTCCATGATGCCTTCAAAGTCCAAAGAAGAATGAACCAGAAAAAAATCTGGCTTTGATTTATTATATTGCAGCTATATTAATAAATCCCTACCCCACCCCATGGCTTTGCTCAGTCCAAACTCACATCAAATTCCATTGCTGATTTGTCTTGACTAAGGATTAGAGCCAAATCCTCCCCAAGGTATTTACATCTCTTGGAAGTACCAGCACCCTCTGTTCTCACTGGATGCTGTGTGAAGGGATGGCACTCAGCCACGTGGAGACATACTCAGAACATTGCAGGACTAAACCCTTAGAGCCCAGAATTCTTCCTAACAGCTCCGAAAAGAGCAGCCACACTCAGTGTTAAAGTTGCTGCTATAGGGGCTCACTTTTTGACACATGTCCAAAGCATGCTGCTTGTACAAGAGCATTACCAAAGCCAACATGAAGGTCTTTGTTACCAGACTTTCTTTCAAATGCAGGCAGATTTAAATGGAGCTTAGGCACTGCAGAGACTGGTGCACAAGAAGGGCTGCTTAACAGCCTTTTTGTTTTTGTGCTGCAGAGATGAAAAGTGAGTTTAATAATTTAAGTGAAAACTAAAGAGAAAAGGTAGATTCTTACCTGTGAAAAGCATGAGCTTCACAAAATGTTATGCGTTGGGAGACTTGCAATGATACAGAGAACTCAGAGGATTTGGATGTGGATCACAAGACATTCAGCTTCTGCAGTTCATTTTGAAAGAGAAGAATCCAATATAAATCCTGTGGATTTCATTATCTGCTGCCAGCCAACATTTTTTCATTGTTAGCCCTGTAACAAGTAGATGTGTTAAGCCAGATTCACAATCAGTGTAATCGATACATCTCTACTAAAACATTGAGAAACAACTCCCATTTGCAGCATCTGGGAAACTAATGCTCTGTCTTTAGACATTAATGTGGCTTGGCAATGGCAAACTTTGTAAATACAACTGATAAGTCTTCCAGTGCCCTTAATAAAGAGCAATTTAGGTTGTGATGACCATTTAACACAACTTATATTTGGAAACATAACTAAAGCACAACAGGCTTACATGAATTATAGTTCGCTTGCATTTTACTCTGCCAGGTGTGAATTGGCCAGAGGAAAGGGTTGCAGAATGGATGCATGCCTGCATGGAAAGAACCTGGAAGAGTGGGCTTTAGCACTAGCAAATTCAGTGCAGTCCCCGTAGGTCACATTACACAAAGCAGGTGCAGTCACACAGCTGTAGACATCTCTCCCCATATTCACGCTGAAGCTATTTCTGCCTTGGAGGTCTTTGGGTGATTTTAAGAGGTGCAGCAGTTTCATGTGGCTGCTATGCCAAGACAGGATTTCAGCTGTTAAACCAAACAGAAACAGGATAGTCCAGCATACACTAGGGGTGTTTAGGCTGATAAGGTATTTTCCTTGTAGCTAACACTATCTGTAATATTCTTCTAATAATTCTAAATAAGTGCAAAACAAAACTGCAGACAGTTGGAACTTCATCATAGACATGTATCTGTGTAACTGATTATCTGAAATGTTACCATCACCAACCAGCAGCTTAAATTTCTCCTGTAGCATTGTTTGCTCTACAGTGTTTGCCAACCTCATAACTATTTCAGGCCTTGTTTGTCTCTGTCTGAAAAATCTGCCCTCCTACCAAATAAAGCCAACACTATCCAAAGTGAGTCAGCAAAACCTACCCTGTAGGTTCAGCGCTTGCCAAACTGGCAGGTTGTGAAAATAAATCTCTCCCTTTATACTAGAACCATATGTATCTCCACTTATGTTTTGTATTAGTCTATATACACTGGGGTTTTTTGTTGAACTCACCAAAACTGCACAACAGTCAATCATTTATCTTCCCATCTCCCTCAGTGTGTCTCCAAGTACATATTTGCTTTTCAGGTAATGGTGTTGCACAGAATCTTAGATGTGATTTTTAATAAGGCCTTTAAGAACAGCCCAAAAGATGCAGACTTTTCTTCCCTTTTATTACAAATCACTTTACTGTTAACTAAAGTGCAATTCAGAAATTATTGATAATTTTATCAAAGTGTTCTTGCAATATTAATTTAGAATCCTAGCAGATCAATAGAAATCAGATCATAGCTGACTCTGGTGCAAAGTAACAACTGAATATAAAGCCTGAGCCAACTCTAAAGAAAGCTGTTGATGCAGCCGCCTGGTTGAACACTCCAGATTTCTATGCTGTTAAAAATAGTTGCATGTTAGTTACATGAGCCCTGCAGTATTATTCAGAATTGTCATAGTTCTGAGTCTAATCAAAGAAGAGATTCAGGATTTAAGTATAAAACCAGGGAGGAATGCGAGGGTGTTGGGTTAGACAAGAGAGGAAAGCATTCCCTTGGTTCATAGCAGAGACAATCATGTGGCCAAGAAACCCTTCTTAAATAAACATCAGTCCTTGTTAAGTTTCATTGGCCTAGAAATAAACAAAAGGCAATGTGAATTTTCCCTTAACTACTTCTAATCCTGACACAACTGGCTGAACATTTTGAGCCAAAAATAGCTTTCCCATTTTGACTGTGGAAAAGACTTCACTGATAGAGCACATCATCTTGAAAACTCATGTAATACATATTCAGAGCGACTGCAGCTTAAATTGACTCGATTCACAGTATTGCTCTATTCAGTGCTTCACATATCATCTGTCTTCTATACCCAGGTTTTGTTGTAATATTCAACAGAACGGTGCCATTAGAGTTGAATATTGATCCAAATTAAGCTTCGCGCTCTCAAGAAGCAGTTTGGGAAACCAAGTGTGAGAACACCCTGATGTTTGACTTCATTTCTCTATAGATCCCTCAGTTCTAACTTTCATCAGAAATGTGAGGATTGTGATTCTATTATCTATAACTTTCTATTATCAAACTGCTGTAGCAGAGGACAGGAATTGAGTTTACAACGCGGTCATGTGCTATCACAACAAAAGTGCCCAAGAAGGCATTCACAGTCCGTCATGACAAATGTCATGTCTTCCAAAGTAAGAGAAGAGGTGATAAAATTATTTTCTATGTTCCTTTTTCTCTCTTAAAGGTACTTGCAGACAAAATCTGTAGATTAGACCATTTTGCTTTGCTGTCTTTTTATTTGACCTAAAAGGACAGGTCAATCCAAACACTTCCTTTGTTGTCCATAAAGACAACAAGAAATGCAACCCGCCCTCCGGGGAAGCATGAGAAAAATCCTCTCCCACTGTGATTAGCCTGCTCTCTGCTTTCATGTATCATTTTGACATATCCTGAGCTTTCTTATAATGATATATTTCTCTTCAGTAATCTTATCTATATCATGATGTCTAAATGAAATTTTCCATATCCTTAAAGTTACCTAGTACAAGCATGGTACTTTATATGATCAACACTTAATAGAAACATAGAGGGATTCAGGATAACAACCACTTTTTCATTGTTCAGAAGTGTTGGCAAGACACAAAAGCTCATTTTTTTACAGGCTTTATCAGTGGAGATCTATAACACTGGTGATGCTAAAGTTCTCCAACAAAATTCCTCTAATCATTATTTCAGATATGCAGTTGTACAGCATTGTTATAGGTGACACAATTTTTTCATTCAAGAAATGGATAAATCATTTCCTATTTACAAAACATTTTTTGCTTCCATTTTAATGGCTACCTTTTGATTGGAAGAGCTGTTATGCTGCTCTTCTCTCCACCTCTAGTATTTTAATCATTCTGAAACTGAAAGGTGAAAAATCTATGAACTGGTGTGTTAGGCACATTGCCTGGCACTCATACTTCCTTTAACACATTCCTCATTGCTATTTTCTCTTATCCTTTACCCCTTCCTAAATTTCAACAGTGGGATTCATCTCATGTGACTTTGGAAGACTGCAACATAGGGGTCCATATCTGAGATGGGTCTCTCAGTTTGCTTTATAGTCTGTGGTGACTAGAGTCAATGGACATTCAGCACACTGGGGCAAAGATTTTGGGGTTGCACAAAATCGTCACTGAGCTATCTGAACATATGACCTCTTTCTGCTCCCGATGATGTAGGTTTCCAGAGATAACTATATAATTGGATAATAGTTAAAATTGTATGACTTCAAGATTGGACGGTTTTGGCTTCTACGGTAACTATTCCAAGAAATCCTCTTCTTTGAGTACTTTTGGTAGCTCACTGTCTTGATTCATTGGATTTCCTCAGTGACAGATAATTAGCTGAGTTCTCTAATTTGCAAGCATTTAGCAATCTATGAAAGTATCTCAGCTTTTCTACCCTAGGAAAAAGGTGATTCCTTACTGTTGACTTCTTAAAAATAAAGATATTTAGGTCAATACCACATGAACAACTGTGATTACTTTAAAGAAAAAGGAAGAATATAAACATGCATTGATTCCGGCAATTATCTATTTACCAGAAGATAGTTATTCTGAAAGTAGTTGAGAAAGTTGAGAGCAGAATAGGCTGTTTTGAGAGCTGTTCTCATTAAAACAACAGCTTTTGTGTTATCCCACTGCATTTTTACTTTCATTCATTCATTCATTCATTCATTCATTCATTCATTCATTCATTCACCTATTCATATCTGATCCCGTTTGTGTTTAATTTTGGTTTTACCTCCCAATATCTAGAGTGGAATCATCCACTTTCATTTACAAATGTCTGCTTGGTTTATGTGCTAGGTAAGCAGCTGCAGTGCCAGTGTATTAGTAGTAGAATTTAAAGTTGATTATACTTAAAATATAGGTGGCCTAGATTCTATACCTAATTTTGGCCCCACTCACAGTAGTACTGAAAAGAGATGCCTAAATGTTCTAGTGAAATTCTTTTTTTTAATTTTTTTATTGAAGTGATCTGCTTCTGGTGTTCAAAAGGTAGGTAGAGTTAGGCAAGAGTACATACCTAATCATGTGTGCAATGCTTTAATCATCAGTAATTAAAATAACTCTTGTTATGCTTTAAGTCAGTAATAAGCCCATCTCATCAATGAAATCAAGGAAGTTTAAAGGTGATAGAGTCAATCTCCAGCTTGGACTGCATTAGTATCATATGTTTTGAACTGACACATCTCAATCAAGCATAAATAAATAGCAGAGAAATAAGCACTTTTCAGTGATCTTCTAGAGATCCTGACAGATAATGTAAATCTGTTGGTGCCATCTCTGTAAACCTGATTCCATTTATGAATATGTCTCAGGAAAAGAAATTCAGATATTTATTTAACTAACAAGACTCTAAAACAATATAGCCTTTTGTAGCTATAGGCATATGACCAAAAATGGATTTTTAAAAGCATTTGAAGATGGAGAGCTCTTCTTAGGACAAATGTTCACAAACTAAATCTGAAAGCTGATGTAATAGTTTAGAACATTCATGAGTCAGCGGAGACATGCTGTACACCCACTATCATTTCACTGTGCCACCAGCTAATAAAATGTCATAAAGTCTTGTACTTCTGACTCTTAATAGCCCCCAGTTCTTGGGAGAATGCATGCAGGACAGAGAAAAATGCTGACCCACTACTCACAATTTAATTCTTCATAGACCTTAACAAGCATCCTGTTGATTTTAGAGCATTCATTTTGGATAGACATTTGGTCTAACGCGATTCAGTAAAAGGGAGACACTGAAATATTAAGAACCAAACGGGCTTCAAGGTAAGGACAGAGAAGTGACATCCTGACAAATGCTCTACCAGATAGATGAGCCAAAATGCCTTTATTAGCCCTGATAGCAGCCAGCTGGAGCCTTTGTTGTACTCACATATTGTACAGTGACAAGCACTGGCTTTGGGGTATATAGTCTCAGCTTCTTGCAGCTGGAATTGTTTGGAAATACAACGTAAGACCTTCTTCTTAAAATTTTGGAAAGGATTATTTCCCCATTATCCTTTGTAACAAAAGCTACATTATTTTCATTGGCAATTAGAAGAGCCAATTAATTAATTTTATTCAAGAAGTAAGTAAGTGTAAAACCAAAAGAAGGTGCTACATATTAGCTGATGATCATATTTTTGGAACAGTTAGTGGAATACCGGTAATTTGTTTTGCAAAATGTCACATGTGTTCATACAATGCCATAGCTTTTTGGGTATTTTTAATAAAATTTTGTTTAAAATGCCAGCACAGAAGTAGAACATCAGGGCTTTGTTTAATATTCATATAGATTCTGGTACTTATTTAAGTTTCTGTAAAAACAAAGATCACAGAGCATCCCTGCTGCCTGAGGCCAGCACAGTCTACCTCTGTGCCTTGTTCTGGAGGAGAGAGACTAACAGGTGGGGTCTTCTTGTCTTTAAGGTTGGAACAACCAAAGTGGTGTAGAACCTTCCAGTACAAAATGCTTGCATTGATGTGCCCTGGTGGGAAAACCCCCATGTCCCAGCACGTGATGGTCAGCACCTCCATCAGCTGTGATGTTAGTTGTTGCTCTCTGAAATGCAGTGACCTCCTCATGCTCCATGAGGAGCCTGGTGTGCTGGAAGAGCATTTTTCATTCTCAGGCATGACACAGAGAAGGCATCTCCTCCCAAAGGTTTGCTTGCTGTTGAGCATGTGAATGCCTGAGACCACTTCCCTCCTTCAGAGCCTGTCTTTAGCTATCTTTGCCAGCCAGCAGTAAGGAGGGATGTCAGAACCAGTGAGAGCAAGCGACCTCTCCTCTAAATTCTGTAGAATAGACTCCTGCATGAAGGAGGGCTACCAAGCACAAGCAAAAGGTAGTGGGAAGGAACAAATCTCTCCCTTTTCTGGAAGAGGTGGCTCGTTAATAACACCCTGTGTTCTGCTGTGTAGCTGAATGGAGAGTGCACAGAAAACTTCCTGTTGGTTTAAGTGTTCCCTTGAACTTTGGGTAGGCATTTGAGAACAACAGCAAGTGCTGTCTTGCATTATGCTGCTCTCTATGGAGATTCAGTAGTACCATAGTGTAGTTTACTACTGCAACTGCTTTAAAGATTTTTAACTACAAGAAGCTGACTAAGTCTTACTGCTCTGAATGCAAATCCTTCTGCATAAACAGTTCCTGAGCTGATGCTCAGTGCTTTCATTGCTATTGGGTAGTGAATAGACTGCAGAGTATATTTATACAGCTCCTCTAAACCCAAAGGTTCTTGGACAAAGGTTTAAGAAATTAAGTTATGATTTTGCCCTCATGTCTGGGACTGTCATTGCATGGCGAAATTACCAACCACAAATTACTGTCTCATCAGATTGTGCAGGGAGAGGGTTTAAAGTAGCTCACTCCATCTTTATAGTATCCACAAAGTTGCTGCTGATAAAAAAAGACAACAAAGGGAGTCGGTACAAGCTTTCTGGTATAGATGGGCATGGCTATTTCTGTGTCTCCCATTCTCCTCAGAAAATATGGAGAAGGATGTATACATACACAGATATATAGCATACACTGCTACATTAATCATGAGCAGAGGTCATGGCAGTGTGGAATTGGCATAATAGGCATGTATAAGTGTCTTGATTTGTCTTAGTCCAGCTGTGAGATCAATAAATAAAGAAAAAAACAAGCGCACAGAGCAAATGGGAGACTGTCAGTAGAAATACACAAGCCCTCTGGCACATTACCACCCTCAACAAAACATGATTTAATATTTCTCCACAGTATCCTGTCTCCATTGACTTTACAACAAATATAGGAGTGAAAAAGGGAGAGTATGTATAAGAATGATGCATAGAGAAACATCAGCCTGGGATTCCCAATACCTTCCCTTGTGATGACCTGCTAGCCACCCTCAGAGACTCCAGTCTCTCTGGTTACTTACTACTACTTCATTTTAAACTTCTGTGAGGGCATTTCTGCTTGTGAAAAGAGATTAAAGCTTCTCAGTTTGAACCAAGATAATACTGAACTTGGCTATTTAACTCTGTCAGTTGCATCTCTCTGGACTCACAACTACCAGCTGTAGTGTCACACAATTTCTTTCAGTTGTCCTTTGCTTTATAGCACATATTGTTGACCTAGCATAACTAATAATGAAAATATTACTAATCCACTGCTTAAATTATCATGGAGAATTTTATACCATAACTCCATTACTGTGTAAACAATGCAAAGTTGAGAAAAAACAAAATTTAATCACAGAATGATAGGGGTTGGAAGGGACCTCAAAAGATCATCTAGTCCAACCCTCCTTGCCAGAGCAGGATCACCTGATTAAATCACACAGGAATGTGTCCAGATTGGTCTTGAATGTGTCCAGAGAAGGTGACTCCACAACCTCTCTGGGCAGCCTGATCCAGTGCTCTGTCACCCTGACCATGAAAAAGTTCCTCCTCATGTTCAGGAAAAACTTTCTATATTCAGGTTTATTCCCATTGCCTCTTGTCCTGTCACTGGGCACCACTGACTGACCCCATCCTCCTGACACCCATCCCTCAAGTACTTATAAGCATTCTAATGTAACCTACCTTTTAAATTATATCATAGAAGACACAACAAACTCTGAAAACCTTTACTGGACTCAACAGTTGTCTAGAGTATTTTATGTACCATTGGTCCAAAAAAAATTCTGCTACAATATTGACGTACAGTACACAAATATTTTCCTTCACATTCATAAGCTGTTTGTTCAATAGTAGCATTCATCTACACATATACAAATAAGAAACTTAGTCAAGAGTTATCTTATTCAGTACTGATTTAAAAAAGAAAACAACCATTAAATTAAATTAAACTAAACATAGCTTGCTTGACTAATTTGCACCATTAGATGGAAAATGTTAGAATAAGCTCAATGAGAGCAATTTCATCAATATTATTTCCTTCTCTTGCAATCTGTGGTTTTATATTTTTTCCATTTGGAACTAACTTATAATTTGCATTTCACGCATGACATCCTCATCAAGAATAGCCATGACAGTTCATTTCAAGGGATGCACTACATTAGTGTACATCGAAATAACATGAGTTTATTTGCTGTGGTTTTGTGTACCAGCATACCCACTGATCCTTTTGGATAATATGTCTTGCGATTGCACTGCAAATGGGTTGACTCTGTAAAGAACAGAGAGTTGAGGTGGCTTATCTAAGAACACTGTGAGCAAGGAGTGTTTTCTGTGCTTGGAAACATTGCAATTTCAGCCTTACTGGGGACAATAATAATGAAAGCAGTAGCTTAAATAAGGCAGTACCTGATGCTATCGTAAAGACCTTGTTTCAAAGACCCAAACCAACAGATCATATAAAGACCCTGTCTTTACCTGAGGGTGACAGAGCTCTGGAACAGATTTCCCAGAGATGTTGTGGAGCCTGGAGTCATTCAAAACCCACCTGGATGCATTTCTGTGTGACCTAATCTAGATGATCATGTTCTGTCAGAGGATTGAACTCAATGATCTTTGAAGGTCCTTTCCTACTTGTAATGTTCTGTGATTCTGTGATCCACTAGTGTACTTGGCCTTGATATGTGAATACTACTTGTGAATATGAAGATACAGTGATAGCAGTAGCAGCAATTTATTCAGGGGTTATACCACACTTGTTCCACAGTGACTTTGTACTCTCACCTTTGTTGTGTTGTAGATATGTTGTTATAACAATATTCCAAATTCCTTTTTGGAAGTATAACGGTATTACTGCATGGAATCTTTAAGTAATTTTGCTTATACAAAAATGCAGCTATCAGGACAAATTTCTGAATACCCAATAGTCAGTGTTTATCAGTATCTTAAGCTTAGAACAAATCCATTTCTTTAGGGGAAGAAAAGTTATTAAGAGCAAAGATGGAGTTAGCGTGATATTTCCTTTTTTCTTATCTTTGCTAAGTAATAATCTCCACAAAAGAAAAATTGTCTTTGCGGATTGTTTTATTTGGACTTTGAACTTTCCACTGAGAGCTGCCATTGGTTACAAAGGTATTCTGTTTTTTCTCATGCTGACTGATTCTTCAGGCAATATGTGGGAGGTGTCCACTATTTCTTATGGATACCATTAATGCCTCACCTGTAACCTCTACAGATCTTTCATTACTCTTTCACTTCACTGTATATTTGAAATATCTTAATCTGCATATGAAATACCATACACAAGCATCATAAGCATCATCATTCTTTTTTTTGTACTACTAAAAGAGTTGTTGGTAGGAGCTGGATGAAACACTAATCCCCAGAGATCCCACCGGACAACTCCTCTGTAATGAATTTCTGTTTGTCGTTACTCTTTTTCCACCATCATCCATATATATATATATATATTTTTAAAGTGTTTATAGCCAAGCCAGTTTCAAATTGTTTTAATAGGAACACTCTGGGAGATATGTCATTGTGTGTTTTCCTGAGTATTATAATTTTGAATGATTTTAGCGAAGTAGTAGAGGCATGCCATGATTTGCAATGAGCAGGGACACAATCTTTGTATTTGATACTTAAAAGTCTGTCACATTTTGATTGAGAACATAATCTTAGGCTACTATTTACTTTGTGAAAGGAGTGTTGAGATGAACAGAAGCCTAACAATACAGTTTTGCAGACAAAGCTTGCTGCTTCATTGTCATTCTGTTACAAGCAGAGGAAGAAAGAAGCACCAGGAGTAAGGAAGGTGTAGAGTGCAAGGTTTTACAACCATTTCTCAGCAGCTTGCTTAATTTCTCAGTCCTCATTAGGGTCTTTCTGACCCATTTCCTGGCACATTTTCTGGCCCAGACTCTTTATAATATGTTTGGTCTTTTTAATCATTCACATCCTAGCTGTTCTGCTGTCTGTTAAGGGGTAACACAGCAATATGAAGAAGCTTTTTGGTACTTACTCTCCACAGATGTGTGGTTTCCTTTTGCTGTGTGTAAAGTCTAACACAAGGCCTGTCATGTTTTGAAAAGAAGATGTTTTTTAGTAGCTTCTGGATTCCATCTTCAGGGTGATGAACCCCCAGAACATGACTAGAAGGGTGATTAACATATTGAGGACTGTGGCCAAGCAATTTTGTCTTAAATTTGGGCATGCACCCCTTTCCTGGTCAAGATCACTTCTACTACTCAAGCACAGTGTAGTCTCAGATTGAATAAAAACTGAATACAAGGAAAAGGGGCAACTGCCTGAAAAACAGGGGTGAGGTCTTCCAGGCTTTCAGTGCACGTATTGGAAGTCTCCATTCCAGGCTCAACTCATCAAGGAACCAAGGACTGGTGATGGAACCCCTGTCATGATCTTAAGCATGTCCATTAAGTGGCTTCCACATTGGCTTGTGGGCTTACATTTCATTTTCACACACAGGACTAGAAATTATTACACATGTTGCTACAGGTTGTAAACTCAGACCATTTTCATTTATCATAATCAGTTTGCTTACTCTTTTTAGACAGCCTTTAAGCTGGAGCCCTAAAAGTAATCCAGAAATTTTCTTCCTTCTCATGTCTTTTTCTATTAATAACCACACTTATTTTCTTTAGCAGTCCTTTGGTTACACTCCAATGGTATGTCATGAAAGCCACATCACCTTTGTACCATTAAAAAAAAAACCACAGTCCAACTAATTAATACAGAAACATGCCTGAAAGTGATCAGGTACAAGTTGGGTGGTGTTGTAATCTATAGTGTCTGTACACATTGCTGTATCAAAGATAATTATCTTTGATACAGCAAAGTCTATTAGCAATAGTTTACCACAGATCCCATCAGACTCAAGCTAAATCACAGAGATTGATTTGGGTGTCAGGTCTCCTTGAACCTGGATAACATACAGAAACTCCTGAGTCTCCATTTGTGGAAATTCCTTTTGTCTGGAAGGGATGAGAGTAGTTCTCACTTTTCTACACTGTGCAGCCAAGTGGTCCTGTTCTGTGACTCTTGTAAAGAGACAGAGGGCTGATGCAGCAGAGGTCATGTGCTTGTTCTGTACCACATTAGAAAATAAAATAAAAAATCAGCCGAATAACTTCCAGCTTACTTTGTATTGCAAGCAGCAAATGCAGTGTTCCTGTGCTGCAGGGTGTCAGTTAATAGTATCTCTTGGACTCACATGGATCTAACACAGTTTACTGTGTTCTAGTGCACCAAATAATCTGCAGCTCAAGGACCCACCTGAGGGGAAGCATGGAGCAGACCGAGTTGTTAGTGGTTGCAGGTCTCATTAATCTAATTACTTTTCTAAAAGGTTACCTCAGATTCCAAATCTTGAAGATAACACATGGAAAGAAGAAAAAAATAGAAAAGAATAATATGTTTGGTCTTTTTAAAAAAAAAAAAAAAAAGAACAAAAAATCACAGAATCACAGAATGGTCTGGTTTGGAAGGGACCCTAAGGATCATTGAGTTCCAACCCCCCTGCCACAGACAGGGCCACCAACCTCCAGGCCTGGATCTAGACAAGGTTGCCCAGGGCCCATCCCACCTGCCCTTGAAAATCATTCAACAAAATTAAGGAGGAAACAAAGCTGATAAAGATATTTTTTTTAAATATAAAATAATTGTCTTTGAAATGTTGACACCATAAGTTTCTGAAATAAAAAGGATGCCAAAAGGATTTGTTGCTTCTTTGTTCTCAGTGATATTCAGAATAATCTAATTGAATGATGACAAAAATTATAGAGAAGATATTACATCTGTTATTGCAAATCCTACACCCTTCTCTAAGCGTTAGAGAAACAGATTATGCCACATGTGCCTACAGATGGTTTTCTTGCACTTTTGTCTGAAGTATTGGTAGTGCTGACAGACATTTGATGAAAAGTACTTGTGGTTAAAGCTGAGGTGCAAATTCCTAAGTAATAGCTAGGCAAAGCTGCGGGTCAAAAAAAAAAAAAAAGGCAGGCAAGCAGACAGTAGGGAAAATCCTACAGATTTGGTGATTTAAATCTCAATCTACTATTCTTTTGCACACAGATTTTTTCCCTATCCTTTTAACATGGTCTTTATTAAAGGTGCAATTCACTTTTAATTAGAGGTTAGCTGGCACAGAATCATTAGGGGTAGACTGTTAAATTCTAGTTCTTCATCGGCTTCACAATGCCTGCTGTTGAAATAATTTTAAAAGATTTAAAGAATAAGAATACTTATGGGTAAGAAAATGTTACCCATGTTGGGATTTTTTTGCATAATGTCAAATGGGAGATGATTTCCATAAACTGAATGTAATTTGTCCACATAAATTCATCATCTTTATCACTGACTGGATGAGACATAGGCCTGGTGCAAGTATACTAGGAGCAGTGTATCACCATACTGCAAAGTGTGTCATAATAAGTCTATAAAACTTTCCTCTCTCGGGCCCCTTTGATATGGTTAATCTCTGTTAAATTGCCCACAGTTTTCTGCTTTCTAGGCATGTCCTTGATTGTTTGGGTTCACTCTGTCTGTCATCTATCTGTTGTGTCTTTAGAGAAACATAATATTTCACAGCATGTGAAAGAAGAGGGGGCAATTGTCTTCTGACATATGGATGTCCATATCCATCTCCAGGAATTCTCCCCTTGCCAGAACAAGGTGTCCCTATGTATCCTTGTGTCCAAGCTATCTGTGACTGTTGCCATCAGAAGGTAATACAGAATACATTGGAGTACCAGAGTACCAGTAGCCAATTGGAATAAGAAGAAATGTTGGCTTTACAAAGCTACGTGTTGTATTTGCATCAATGTATATGCAAGCAAAAATCAATTAAGACTTTGGAAAAAATACTAGATCTTTGGTAGCATTATTAATAGATAAAATTGTGTTTGGACATTGGACATAAAAGTATAAGATAGCCTATCTCAACATGAAAAGGTTACAAGGTTCCCTAAAAGGAGTAATAAGAGCAGTTAGCCTTGTGTGAATTTATATGTTCTGCATAAATGTTTGCAGTCCAAGCAATTAAAGACAGTTTTACACCAACAAACTTTAGATGTTAATAAGTCCAACTGTATTTAACACATTTGTGGAGTTAATATAGGAAAATGTTGCATATCTGGTGATACTAGAGCACAGCTGTAAGTGATGCAAGTGAACTATGCACTCAGTATACCTGGCATGCTGTAACATACATAATTAATAAGCACAGTTTAAAAATACAGATATAAATTAAACAGCTTGCTGATAAAAGGCATGCTTAAGAATTTAAATTGATTACATGAAAAAGAATCTCTGATATCTGTTATTTGTTTTGTCTCTTCTGGACCAAAAGGATTATGAACACAAGAGTGAATTGCTGGGTTGATGTGATAGAAAGCTTATTTGCTTGTCTTAGTTTAGCCAAACTAAAACAAAAGAGCTACTTAATTAGATTTTGCTGCTGTTATTGACTGAGTACACACTGCTCATTAACATTTTTCATGTGATGTTCAGATGGGCAGACCACCTTAAAACAGTTCTTAGTCCTACCCTTAAGAGTTGGATTCTGCTGCTTAAATGAAGGTGTCTAACACAGTGTGAGAGGATCCACAATGTCTGAGATAAATACACATATCTGTAAAATGCAGTACAGCACCTGTAGGAGCGCAGTATCTTCCTGGAGCAGTATCTGGAGCTGAGAAATTCTAGAGAGGCAACTGCAGCCAGGAGCAAGTCTTTCCCTCATCATGTCAGATAACTACCAAAGACATCAGTAAACCAAAGGGCAGCTCAGCACCTTCACCAGTCCCACCAGAAGAAAGCTTCCTCTTCACCAGGAAGAAAAACCAACCCAGGGAGCCAGCCTCCCTTCTGACTTCTCCATCCTCCCCCTGACACAGCAGGCCCTGCTCAGAAGACTCAAGTTTCACAAATGCATTGCTAGAAGGAAAGGTGGGAATTTTGCTTCTGATATACCTGCTCTTCATAGAAAAAAAGAATTTGGAGGCTGTGAGAAATTTGTACCTGATCTTACACGAGCATGGTCCTGCCACAAACTCACAAAAAGTTTGAAAGCTCTTGTAAGTAGGTTTTCTGTCAGGCATTGGGCCAAGGCATCTTGGCCTTAATGTAGCCTGAAGGCTTAAATCATGAGTGTAATAAAAATGAGCTAGGACATCAGTTGAGGGAAATTGGTAGCAAGTGCCAGGACAGATTTTGTCAGCCAGGGGACTGCTATGGCTCCTTCCTGCTCTGTGTTTGCCCTGTCAGCATCTTGCTGGGCAGGAGGGAGCAAAAGGAGTATTTCTGAATATTTTTTCTTTGCTAAATGCAACTTTCCTTGTAACATGAAGCACATGGTAATTTTTTTTTTCAGGTTGCAACAGTCTTCTTGTTTGTAAACAAGATTTTTATATTGATCACCGTGGCAATACACTCCTCACCTATGATTTATCAGGCCCTGCTAAAAAGAGAGGTTGGCCTCAGTGTACAGGAGCTCAGGTTTCAGCTGTTTCATCTTTGGACTTCAAGCAGTTGCAATGTAAGCTTTCTTGTTCAAATCATTCTATGAGAAAATTGTGTCATTATTGCTCTTTTGAGTCCTTTTCTTCCTAGGCAAAGAGTATTTTTATTTGATTTCTAGTTCTGTCCTCCTTAATACACTTTTTTAAATTTTATTTGAAATTTAAGAAGTCTGGCTGGCTGCAACTTACGTTGCTTGTAATTCCATCAGGATTCTCAGTAATACAAAAGTTGGAACAGGATAAGAAACTGCATGGCAAACTTGAGCCATTAGTTATTTTTTTCTGCATGTCTAAGAGCAGATAACTTTGCTACATATGCATGTCCTCTTTTGGAATAAAAGCACATGTTAGGTATCTGCCTGCATGCCTCTGCATAAGTGTTTCAAATAATGTTTGCAGATGACATTATGAGCTTTATATAAGCAAAAGTTATGAGCTATATAAGTGACCTCCTTGATCACTCTAGAAATCTGAACATCCTAATCTTGAAACAGAGATTTAAGAGAAAGGGTGCCTTGCCCTGTCATTTGACAAAACCCTTACTATGTAAAATAAAGAATGAACAAATGGCTTGCATTTTTTCCCCTAATGAGAAATGTGTGTGGAAGAAGAGGGGAGAATGGAGACATGAAAGGTTTCAACCAACTGGCATCACTACTTTTCTGGCTTTGTTGAGATTTGCCCTAGTGAAGCCATGTTGGCTGTCACTGATCACCTCCTTATTTTCCATGTGCCCTAGTAGTTTCCAGGAGGATCTGTTCCACGATCTTGCTGGGGAGGGAGGTCAGACTGAGTAGTCTGCAGTTCCCTAGGTCTTCCTTTTTCCCCCTATTTAAAAATGCAGGTTATATTTCCCTTTTTCCAGTCAGTGAACCAAATGGAATTGGAATAAGTAGAAATGTTCCACAGCATCTTTTTAAAACTTTAGAAGCAACATGGCTTGTATTTTGGGAAAGTTTAGTAATTTTTAATCATAGCAGAATAAGTTTAAAAGTTTGAGCAACACAGTTCATTTCTTAAACTGTGATTTTACAGAATTTAAACAGACACAAAAGTAGTATATTGGCCTGTCTTCCTTCCAGGAAGTAGTATGCTTATTTTCCAAAGACTGTCTTCTCCTGAAAAAGAAGTCTATTCCCATCTCCTAGATGTGGGTGCATATTCTAGTCTGCATTTTGATGAATTAGAAAATTTATGTTTTTCAGTATGGCAATGTTTTAACTTATCAATCTCCTATTTTTCTTTTCATTTGGATTCCAGGGAACAACTGTAATGAGAGTCAAAACACATTCCTCTGTTGTAAAGGATATAGTCCTTATCTCAGAATCAAGAAAAAACAAGAGAGGTCTTTTTCTTACATAGAAGAATGTATTAGTCCAAGTCAAAGACAGGAGAAACATGTTACAACTAAGGAATCTCTGTGTACAATTAGCAGGAAAATTCACATCATGAGATTCTGGACAGATATGGATTTCTCTGTTAAAGAATGTTTTCTAGGTTTTGAAATTAAAATTATCAAGAAGATCCCTCCTCTAAAAGATTACAGCATGTTATCAGTGTGGTTTTGGTTTTATTTAGTGTGAATATCTTTGACATTTCACCCAGTTGTCACAGCTTCGCTGTAAAATTGTGCCACATTAAAAGCCGTGTTCTTCAAGTCTTCTGAAGTTACACATTCTCACCACACTTTTGGTGCTCTGGAGAAACCTGCCTCTCATAGAATAAGAAATTTTTGCACTCACTGTGAAGGACCAATCCTTTGTGCTTGGTGAATACCCTTGTCTAGACCTGCATGTACAAAAATAAATAACTGCCTCAGAAAAATCTTTTTTTTTTTTTTTTTGTCAAAAAAGACATAAAAAGTGGCTACTATGTTTAGAAGCTATGGCTCATACTTGGAAATATATGTAAGCAGTTCTTAAGCTGCTGGAACTTGGTGTTTCTGCAGTATGCTTCTTCAGGTTTCCAGGGACTTGCAATCTCTCCAGTCTGTTTTAGCAACCCCCAGTGCTAATTTCTCCCTCTACATATTTTTCATGGAGCATATGGTAGGCAGCATTACTCAGCTAACAGATGTGCCTTTATGAGGGCCACAATTTCTACTGTGCATGCAGGAGCTTGGAGTATATAAACAGAGGTTGGTAACACTTGATAAGGTCATTATACTGGGTATTTTTGTTATTATGTCAGCAAACTCCAGGACCAAGTGAACTCAGAGCAATATATCTGACAAAGACCACATTTTTATACTTTGCTTATTGTAGATGGGCTGTTAAGATTATTTGATTTATTAGCTTTTTATGGGCCCTCTGCTATGCTAGTATGATGGGTACCTTGGCAGTCTGTTTCATTAATATCCCATAATAGAGTATTTATGATACCACCATTGACTCTTGGAGACATATTTTACATCTCTGCACATTAAGTTAAAAAGCTGGATTGGCATGAGTTTAGTGTCAGGGAGTTAAAAAGAAAAGGCTAGTTAACAGTTACAGCAGTGTGACTTGGCTAGCAAGAATGTGGAGCTACTTTAAAACTCAAGAAAAATGCAAGTTTATTGGGTTTCCTTCACAACCAAATACAGTACATGTTGTGGCAATGAAGAACATTGAAAATGGACACCATAAACTGCACGGGATAATGCAGCCCCCACAAGGTATTGCTTTATGTTCTGAAACTTGGCTTTAAGGGGGTTTGTCACAACTTGGTTCGTCCCAGCAGACTCAGTCCTTCCTGCAAATGACGGTGGAAGCAAATGAGGACTGAAAAATCCCCTCTCTGTGCTCTTAAATACAGAGGCACCTAACACACACTGGCTGAAACCTGTGTTCTTTCTGGGTGTGCAAGGTGAGCTATTTTAATCTGTTACTGGGACAATAAAGGGAAGCTTTTTAACAAGGATGAAAATGCTACCAGGCAACATTGAGTCAAATTTTGCTCTGCTTTACATCTGACATAATTGGGGTGGGTTCAGAATAAGCTATGGTACGGTGCCTTTTATCTCTGAATATTCTAATAATTTCTTAATAATTGCTGGCTGAGTTGTGATTCAGTATAGCAAGCCATATTCATGTTTGGTGGGTTTTTTTCCTCTCAAATACACTGAGATGTAATAAGAAAGCACTAAACATAGTCTGAGATCCTCCACCACACTGTTTGTACTATTAAAGCCAAACAGGTATTTTCAGACCTTGATCATTTCAACACAAAGGGGTGGGGCGTGGAAAATGCAAACAAATGAAATTGCATTTGCCAGTTATTCTTCACAGGTGTTAACTAATAAACAATTGATCCATCACCCATCCCTAGGATTCCCTTGACAGTATTTTTACTTTTTTTTAATTATTTTTGCAGTGACTTCAGCTTCAGTGAACAAGGCAAGAAAGTCTGAATCTGATTACAGGCATTCACCCAAGACAACTAGAACGGGGCGAGAAGACTGTTCCCATCTGCAGGGCAAACCTACAATGACCAAATGGACACAGTTTGGCCTTGAGACAAGGCATGAGCAGAACACTGCTGATTTGTCAGCTCCATGTTTCACCAGTGGGCTGAATCAAACTGGAGGTAAATCTTCCTCTAGTTGATAAAGAGAGCTGTGAAAACTGGATGCCTTTTACACTGCTGATATTGTGAACCTCATCAGCTGTATATATAATGCATACCAGATTTTATTTATTCTGCATAGTGCAATTTGAATCCTTTAGGAAAGTATAGTCAGCTCTAGCCAAAGCCATATTCAACACATTACATTTCTCATTGCTAGAACTAAACACAGACAGATTTGGATTTCTCACTGAAAAATCAGTGTAGACCTTAGAAGGCTTTTTCACATTACAAAATATGGTTTGGTGGTAATGGCAGCATGATATCTAGAAGTCACTTGACTAAAGAAAAGGTATGAGACAGTTCTAATAATGGGAGTAGTGGGGCAGAAAAATGGCAAAGCTCAATGAGGCTCGTGACTTTGTTCCTCTCTTGTAGCGAATCATCTGCCATTCTCTCCTTTCCCCAATTCATCTATGTATGAGGACTTCCAGCCCTTTCCTTTTCTCCATGGTTATTTATCTCCTTTAGATAAGCATTTGCCTTTAGCACATCAGAGTAACCTCATTGCCTACCTGGCAATTTTTTGATTTCACCAGATTGGACTATCAACCCTCCTCTGCAGTGTTAGGTGGGTACACATGGTGCACATCTAGGGATGGGTGAACATCCATATGGCAAGAACAGAAAGGGAAGCAATGGAATAAGGAGATACCTGCCTTTCTCCTCACTTTGTAGCTGCCCATTTTGTCTGTTGCTAGCAATGGCCAGGGCTTTGGACATCCAAAACAAATCAGGCTTACAAATAGGCAACTATTACTCAGCTAGGGATTTGACAGGTTCAGGTGGGAGGAATGCTTTTGCTATTACTTGAGATCATCAGAAGGGCTGCTGTGTTTTTCAAGGCAATTTCCATGAAAATCCGTGTAGATTTTAGTTCAGCACACACCAATATACCAGCTGAAGACTGTAATCAGCCTCTAATAGTTGATCTATACAGTTAAACTAAAAGGCTTTTTATTCCCTCTGATACTATAGCATTTGGCTCATAGATGAGACTACAAAGAACCAATATTCTGAATTTTAAACCATTGTAGATTAGTGGGTAAAGGTCATGCAGACAGTCAATTTGCTCATGTCTATAGGAACTGATGTCTCTGATACTGAATCTTAAGAAAGTATCTGGACACCTCTCTGAGAAATCTGTACTGGTGGTCAGACAACCTCACAATAAAAAATAAAAATTAAAAAAAATTGTTTCCTGGTGTTAAGATTGAACCTTTTGTGTTTCAGTTTGCGCCTTTTGTCTGGTCACGGCCACTATGAAAAGAGCCTGACTTCATCCTCTTTGCACCCTCCCTCCAGGTATTCATATACATTTATGATATCCTCCCTGACCCTTCTTTTCTCCAGGCTAAATAGTCCCAAGTGTCTCAGCCCTTCCTCATAGGAGAAATGCTCCAATCCCTTAATCAACCATGAGGCCATTTGTTGGAGTCTCTCCAGTGTGCCTATGTCTCTCTTGTACTGTAGAGTCCAACAATGGATGAAGCACTCCTACTATGGTCTCACCAGCGCTGAGTAGAGGAGAAGGATCACCTCCCCCAACCTGCCTCCAGTACTTTGCCTAATGCAGCACAGGATACCATTAGCTTTCTTTGCAGCAAGAGCACAGGCACTGGCTCATGTTCAGCCCAGGTCCTTTTCTACAAAGCCGCTTTCCAGCTGGTGAGCCCCCAGCATATATTGGTGGAAAGGGTTACTTCTACTCAGGTGCAGGACTTTGCACTTTCCCTAGTTTAATTTCATGATGTTCCTCTCAGCCTATTTCTCTAGCCTGTCAAGGTCTCTCTGAATGGCAGCACAACTCTCAGGCATACCATCCATTCCTCCCAGCTGGTGTCATCAGCAAACTCCCTGAGGGTAAAACTCCAACCCTTCATCTACATCACTAGTGAACAGAATTGGATATGGTATTGACCCCTGCAGAACACCACTGGTTTGTGGCCTCAATCTAGACTTTGCCCTTCTGGTCACACTCTAGGCCTAGAGGTTCAGCCATTTTTCAGTCCACCTCACTGTCTTCTCATCCAGCACATACTTTATCACCTTCTCTATGAAGTTCTTAAGGGAGACAGTGTTAAAAGTCTTAATGAAGTCTAGATAGACAATACCCACTGACCTGTCCTCATCTAGAAAGTAAGTAATTTCATTGTAGAAGGTTATAAGGTTGATCAAGCATGTTTTTGGAGGTTGGTCTTCTTTCAGATAAAGTCTAGGTAAGTCAGTTCCTTTATGTTATAATGCAGTCGGTGTAACAATAAATCATTCTTTTGAGAGTGTTTCTCCATTACTCTATAAATCAATATGAATGAGATCACCAATTGCTGACATTTTTATTTCATAGACAGTATCTTATAAAATTTTGTTAAAAAAAATATACATCTTTGAAAGTATGCTCCCAAAATTTCCATGCTTTTTTATGTAGCATTTTGCTTTATAAGTGTAGTTCTTTTATGTTGTTCATTATTTATATAAAAAGATTTTTCTTTCCACAGGACTACTGATGTCAGCGAGAACTACCTTTACCTTACCACAAGCTTTGTGTCATCTGTTGACTCTTTTCTAGCAGACTTTGGTAGTCTATTTTTTTACTGAGTTTTCGATGCATTAATATGTATTCAATCATATGTTGGAGATATGAGTACGCCTCAGTTTTGAATGGAAAACCGCTTTGTATGACAAGGAACAAACATGAATAATTTAAGATATCTTTTGAAATAAATATAAAAACTGAAGAGGTAAACAGAATGACACCTGGAAGAACTGAACCCATTAATGTTAACAATAGAAGGAATTTTGCATCATTTAGTAGACTTAGAATAGAGCAATCATCATATAATATATAACTTCTAAGGGAAGAATATAGTAGGAGATAAAATATTGATAAAAGGATTTCAGACACTACACAGCATATATTAACATAGGATAAACTATTAAAATTTGACACTCCAGTATGTGAAAGATTTTTTCCTTAGTCTTGCTTCTCAAACAGTATCAAATGCCAATGCCTAATTGAACTTACAAAGCCATCTTAAAAAAATACACTAAAAATTTTTTATGTGTACAACTTACATTGTTGAGTTTAGCTAGGTTTATAGAAAAACAAGGGATATATTATATATATTTGTTTTTTAATCAATAGACTCCACTAATGTTGGACCAACGTTCCAATCTCCAACAAATTTGACAAACACCAGATACATACTCTGGTTTAGTGTTTTGTCATAGCCAACTCAAGTGAGAGTTCTCATAACCAAGTTACAGCACTCTTTTCTAGCCCACCTTCTGATCCCAGAAAACTTCAAGTTCAGTGAACAGTAGAACAGTCCAGCTGGTCCAGCAACCCAGCTTTATCAGTAGGAGAGACGCCTCTGAAAAATACTCTTCAGCCTTGTAATAAAGTTGCTTTTTTAGAGATAACTTTGGATGCCTTTGAACTGGGGAATCTCCCACATTCAGGGATGTAGCTCGGTGTGAAAACACTTATAAAAGACAAATGACTCCTCTTCTAATGCCTTTTTACAGGGAAAAGCACTATGTCAATGCACAAAGCCTCTCAGATTACTAGGTATGTTTGAACTCATATCTGAGCATGCCACTTCAGAAACATAACTATTTCTTTCATTCCTCTGTCACCTAGATGAAAGAGAGGATTCAGCCTTCCAGATCTATTGGCATGAGGAATCTTTGGTACAGACAGGAAAACATCCAGTATTATGTTTGGATTTATGTACTTTTGTGCATCTGCAGCATGTTCTTTTAGACATGTGCGACTTGGTGCACTAAAATAGTTGCCTTTCTAAATCACATTATTCATCAAATACAGTCACCTACCAGGTTCCAAAAGCTTTATTCACTCCAGTAACTATTGTTATTAGCACATATTCTAAGTTGAAGGGACCTGAAACCCATGTGATAAAAAATGCGTTGGCCCTGGACAAAGACCTGCAACTTTCATGTTCTTCACATAGATGACTGAGAAATGTTTTTTAGTAAGTAATTGGATTTGCACAAATTGTTAGTGATATAAAGTGATTAGACAGGATCACACTTCAAAAACATTTCCAAAGGGGTATTTTTTAGAAGAGTCTGGTCTTTCGGCTTATTTTCAGTTTGCCATTGAAATACTGCCATTTTTCCACTTGCTCTGCCAAATTATCAGTGAGTCTCCCACGTGCCTACTTAGACAATGCTCACAGTCATGAGAGTAATAGGACTCTGAATCAGCTAAGCACTCAGGTCTCAATGTAAAAGTAACCCTGTAGTGTGTACTTCTGTCAGGCATCTCATCATCGTATGTCCCAGGCGAGGGATTTTTGGTCTTAAGAGAATAGCTGAAACAGGGACATTCATTTAACTTACAAGGGTAACACAATGATGAGGTTCAGACATCATTATTACCATGCCACAGTAGAATGTGAATGGGGCTGTAAATGGAGAGTCTTGGCATTGCACTGAATCAAAAGCAAGAGTTTTTCAAATGGCTCTGTTTCCTAATTTAGGGTTTGGATGTTAAGCAGGTTAATAAAATACCTAATAATTAATCACATAATTTTATAGCCTTTTATATCTAAGTGTCATACAGAAATTAGCTAAAATTAAGTAACTTAGGAAATATTCCAACCAACTATAACACATGTCGAGTTTTATTTAAAGCAGTAAGGAGAAGCTGTGACTTGAAAATAACGCTAAACACTAACACGACATAAAATACTAAGGCTGTATATTTTAAAGCCTATACACTAATATAGTATGTCATAAAGATTAATTTTGAGCCACTGAATTTCTCCTTCATTCTTTGCAGTATACTAGATATTGAGTTTGCTATAGATGTAATGATAATACAGTAGTCTAAGGCTTTCTGTGGTTATATAGAGTACAAGAATTAAAAACTAGCTATCTATTATGCTTAGTACATTCATCTATAGTTGTCACAGTGGGAAGTCACAGTGAACAGAAAAAGATACTTTCTAACACTGTATTTACCAGAGTTGGGTTTATAGTAATCCTAAGTAGTGTTTTCTACATAGAACTCACAACACTTTACAAATTTATTTACCAGCATCTTCCCCGTTTAACAGATGAGAGTATCACAGTCCCTAATAATAAAATGCTCCAAGTATTGTAAAAACCCATATGTTTTAATCTCAAATGTTGCTCAACTACATAATGAAGTGTCATGGTATTTTATTGGATTCATATAGTCTGGATTACTGGGATTCAGAATATAAACATTGATAGTAAAACCCCGTGTGTACATACTGCACAGTGATCATTTTCTTTGTAAAAATTTGTATTCAGTGATCAACCAGTGATAAGACACCAGCCCTGGGAATACAATAGAAGTTTTCTGAATGCCAATGCTACACACAAAGATTGTGCTGCACTGGCTGTATATTGCAAACAGACTTTTCCCTGTGGAAGTCCTCTTTTACACATACTGCTTCAGAGGAAGACAACTATTGTGCCTATCAGATTAAAAACATATATTTATTTTAAAAACTATTAAAAAACAAAAAAACCCTACTACTATTTCCCCAGAAACAGTAAAATTAGGTTAGACTGGGAAAGTTCCAGAATATGTCTGATTACTTTTATGCACATAGCATCTTGTTTCAGCCTATAGAATTATGCAATTAATATAGGTGTTTGATATACAATAATTTTGCAGTAAAATCCCTTTCTCGATGGTGCTCATGGGAGTGAAGAGATTCTGTTGTCAGTTTTGGAGTAAGAAGTAAAATAACCACAGCACAGGTGAGGAAAGCAATAAATGGAACTTTCTTCCAGGCATTTTGACCATTAATAATTGAAAACCTTTACAATGATCTGAGCCAGATTACTAGATCATGTTTTGAAAACTAACCTGTTGTGTTATTTCCTTGATAACCATCTATGCTGCTTTGGTGAACAGCTGACAGTCTGGCACCTCTGAAGTGTACGTTTCTTACAGCCCTAAGTCCAAGGAAATGTTGAAGTCCTCTGCTATCTTGTCTCTGTGAAGAAAATATTTGTATCTTGGGAAAGAAAGACAACTTCATTTGAAGTGCTGCTCAAAAGATTCTAGAATTTGATTGAAATCATAGACCTTTGTACTAAAGTGATTTTTAAAAGTAGTAAAAGCATGACTACAGTGCAATTACAGCCAAGCCTGCCTGTATTCTGGTGCTGAAAAATTGGTAAAGCAATTTTTACCTCAGAATTGTCTGAATGTAGCTTTGTGACACTTTGGATACTTCCACAGTGATTTCCTATATTTTGGGAGACAAGCTTTTTACAATACTCCTAAACTCTCTTCTGCACTGTTGTGCCTTTCCCTCTCTTGTCTAGAATGATGATGAACATCCTTTTGATTTGCCCTCTCTTTTGGGGTAGGAGGATTTTTTTTTTTCCCAATAGTTCCTACTGAATTATGAGTGTACATCATTTTCTCTTGTATTCTTCAAGGGTAAATAATGAATACAACTGTGATTACCCCTCGTCAGCCTCTTATTTTTTGTCCCCTGACTTATAGATAGACTGGCCCGCCTTTCAGACAGGTCTACATGTCTTCTGTCTTCTGGTACTCAGGCTTCAATTAGCTAATTTACCTATCCATGTCTAGCATGTTAATAACCAAGTCATTTCACATTCTCTCTCTATTCCATGGAGCAACAGAGATCTGTAGATGGTCAAGATCCTAGCTGTATTTTCCATCCTAGCAATACAAAACTTTATGAAGACCCTGTTCATAAGCTAAATGGTCTCTCTTCACCGACTTTTGGGGTGGGTGACACCAGTCCTTGTATTTGTTAACCAAATTAACAGTATTCTTTATATAATATACGTGACTCAAATTTCTTCCTCAAAACATTGAGTATGTGGTTTGGTGGGTGAAATTGGAACATCACATGTTCCTGCAATCTGTCCATCCCTGACAGCTTCATTTCTTTATTCAGTGGCTGCTCTGGTGATGATAGAGGTGTCAGAAGAAATTGCCTGTCATATGTATGGGTTTGTCACTCATATGAATCAGTTTTATCACAGCTCCAGAGCATCCCCAGAAACAGTACTAACTGCTTTGTATTTAATTACAAAGTCACACGTTGTGTTTCTGAATATGGACAGCTGTGTAGCTATTGATTGAGTCCCCTTTTTCAAATTTTAGAATAAAAATAATTTATCCATATTTTATCAGAATTTAGCTATTACATTTTCAGAAGGGCCTCAGTAACATTCATCCAGATTACCATTCCTCTATTTCTAAGACATCATGTCTATTCAGAGATAATCCATGTTTCAGGACACCTTGTCCCAAAGCATGTTCTTTTACCCAAAGTGCCTGAAAAAACCATAAAGCCTAAGGGATTTAAAGCAGAACTGTGGCTTAGTTAAATCCAAAGCTAAAGAGATATGGGTTGGTTTTTTCAATTGCATCTTAATTGCATGTCAAGTACAGACAAATTCTAGTTATTTCCTTGGGATTACAAGGCAATCCAAGAAACTGAACTCAAGCTCTGAAGTAAAGTTAAAGCCTTGTCAAGGTACATTATTCTTTTGTGGTTTGTGGGGGGTTTTTTTGTTTTGTTTGTTTTTTGGGTTTTTTTTTTAAATGAGCTATTTACCTAGTGGGATGGAACAATCATAACATTTCAGCCTCTTTTGACATTTCTAGTTAACCAGTACATGGGGCTTACAAAATGTTTCAAAACCAAGGAGTAATTTGGTGGTGTAGTCAGGTATTTTTTATACAGTCCTGTTTTATTTATAAAGAATGCACACAAAATTCTTTTTTCTTAAGATACCATTACAGCTAAACAATAAAAAGCTATTTCTTTGCCCAAAGCCTCAGGTTTCATTCTGCACAGAATTCTCTAGCCTCTTAAATGTATGCATCTTACCTATGCTTCTTCTCTTTTGGATGCTTCTTTTTCTGTTTTTGAAAGGGTTTTGCATGTTCTTAAAATACATCTCCATCAAATGACACTCAGTAAATTTCTAGCACCCTTTTCTCCTTTAGTCTTCCACTTGGTCTGTGTTTTGGTAGGGGATCCTATTGTCTCAGGTAAAACAATTATACCTTTTATGCCTCAACTTAAACCTATCGTGAATGATAGGCTTGTCCCAGTATCCACAAAGCTTCATCTAACTTCTATCACACTTCTTTTATAATTTCAATCTTCTCTAAAATTAAGGAATTCCAATCTTACTGACATTTTAACCAGAAGCAACAACCAGAATAAAATCTTCATGTTCTAAATGCCTGCTTTATTTGCCTTGGAAATCATTCAAAAAATACCTGTAATAGGTGTGGTATCTATTATGGTATGGAGTGGTATAGGTCATGCTGCATCTAACTTTGGTAGCTAGTTTTAATCTAACTTTAGCGTGACTAAGTGAATAAACTGCCCTTAAGTGAATGCCTACAACCCCTATGTGGAAACAATGAGGAGAAACTTGAGCTTTTGAAGGCCTTGAGTCTAAAGCCTAAAATTAAGCATAATGTGAAATCAGATAATATAGAACTGATCCTATATATGCCCTCCCCTTGGCCTGAATTGGTCAGGTCAAGAAGCAAACTGTCCTTATAAGCACATTTAAGGGTCTTCCTGTCAGGGGTAGTTAATTTGTTACAGATGGGTATTGATAGTTTAGGGTGTTTTTAGCCATGTCAATGTACAAACTTATGCTCAAATAATGTTCTCTCTTAAGCCCTCTAAAAATACTCCTTAATTGCTCCAGCTGCAAATGGCATTAGCTCGATTCTGATCACATCATTCAAATGTAGCTCATATGTGCATAAAAAACTTTATTGGCTTATATAATCTAACTTTTAGCACTACATAATATTTGAGCAGAAAAGCACCATAGAAACTGCATAAAGTTTACATAGGACAAAAGTCATATACCTGCAATCTTTCACAGCAACCTTTCATCCGTGGCTCCCAGTATCATAAACTTTTCTGCTTAGGTTCTCTAGTGGTTCTTATTGTCAAGGACAGCTATTCATACTTCACAACATTCATCCCGTGACTGAGAAGCATCCACTGTAAAGTAATTTATAGGCATAATGGCTATATAACTAATATCAAACTGTTCATAAACTGTTATTCCTGGCTAGTACCATTACAACCACCTGGCTGATTGTTCTTCTCCTCGTTCTTGCCCTTTTATTGTACTCTACCTTTTAGAGCCTAGCCAACAACTCCACTAATGCAGCAACAAATTTACTGGCAAGCTCTGCAACAGCTGAGCTCATCCCAGTTGCTCTGTGCCAGTCAGCCAGCTGGTAAGCTGGGAATGATCTGAGAACTGGCTGTAATGCTGTTTCGCAGATCAAAAAGAGAACTCTGCAGAGTATTTGCCTTAGAGAGGTTTTGGGTTTTTTTTCTTTGCTATGGTATTGTTTGTTGGTCATGGCTGTTGGCATAGGAAAGTTAATATGGAGAGTAAAGAGAAATGTAGGGCAATCAGTTAGGGAACAGCTCTTGGAGAGCAGGAAAGTACTTCCTGAAAGTGAACAAAGAATTCTGCAAAACACTAAATTCAGAATAAATGTGGACAGATAAAATATCATACTCATTTCCATAATTAATATCATATTGATGTCATTCAATTTAAATTAACAGCATGAGAAAATTGCTAACTTAAGTCTTGGTGCTACTGAGTGCTTCTGTTTTTACTATACATGCATTCTTTCTTTTTGCTAACTCCCACCACTTGTCTTAAAACATCTGTTTACTTTCTATTCTGCTACATTTTTATCCTGCTACATTTATTCTAATACAGGTTTAGTAAAAGATGAAGTTATGGGGCAACCTTGTTCAACTGAGGTGTCCTTTGCCAATCCTGGAAGTATTTATCTCCCCTCAGATCTGCTGGCACAGTGCTGTAGTGACATAAAAATTATGTTCTTAGAGTTTTAGTTATCTCAGTGCCTCAATTTATATTGTTCCAATACACTAAGTTATGCTCACATTAATAAATTATGAAGGCATTTGAACCTGGTCTCCCCAGCAAAGAGATTGCCTAGCCATTTGATCAAGATCATCAGTCTCCCTTCTGATTTAATAAATGTTTAATTTTATTCTGTTTTATATAAAGTGGAATAGTTCTAACCGTGTTGCATTCATTTATGATTATTTAGGAGAAATTTGAAGGCAACCTTTAAGTACAATGTGTTTTTAATGATTGAGTGGGTAGGTTAATGCAATACTGAAGGAAAGCCTTTCTAAAGGATGAGGAAATGGAAATTTATGCCTGACACAAACTGCATAGCTATATATTGCATACTCTAGCAGGTTTGTTACTTCATCACCAACCTCTTTAAGGAATTTTTATCTTTACAAAAAGAACAAACTAAGAAAATGAGGTAGAAGATGAGAATGATATAGGGTATTCCACCATGATAAGTTTAAATTAAAAAAAAAAACAAAAAAACCAACAAACTAACTAAAAACTTCAATCAAACACACACACAAAAAAAACCAAAACCAAACCACAAAATAACAGAGTCAAGAAAAACTGTTGTTTAAATTCACCAAAGTCACATAGTGTATATGCAATTCCCAAAGACTCCGATAGTTCTAGAAAACACATCTCCCCACTTCTCAAGCTTTTGTTATATCCTGATGGGGAACGTGAAAGTTTTTAAAATCTCGAAGACCTTCGAAGAGAGAATAGGAACTTCCCATCCAGCTGATGTATCTACAGGCATCTTTGTCAGATATGATCAAATTCAACAAGGAATGTCTTCCAGCATCCTGTGCAAACTGTGATATGAGTCACAGAGAAATGCAATTTTCACTGGAAACATGGTGGCATCCTGTCTCCCTTGCAAGCCACTATGTCTCCATGGGAACTCTGAGCGCAGTCCTCAGGCATACACATGGCTCTGCATCTCAGGACTGCTGGTGTGCAACTTGCTTGCACGGGGTATAATTGCCCTTAGAAGCTACTTACAAATACTGTACAGTAATGATTTTTCTCCAATAAATTAGTGAAGTCATTTGTATCTAGCATGGCCCCAGTGTGAAAATCACTGAATTGGCTTTCACCTTGTTAGTACACTTAGTGTTTAAACAACTGCTAAATTTTCTAAGCTCCAGAGAAGGAAAAAACCCCTACTTTTTGACCATCAGCCTGCTACTGTAATCACTATAAAAACATGAGCTTCTCTCTGAAAGAAATATAATGTGTTTTCACTTCCTCTGTAACCAATATCTGAAAACGAGGAAACTATAGAATTTTTAACAGCAGGGATTGTATGAAATATTGCATCTGCAGCCCAAGTGCCACTGCTTTGTCCTGGGATTTCTGCCAAACCAGGAGGCTGTTCAGTTGTAATTAACATTTCTCATCCCAATATCATTGTTGATGAGTCCCCACACAGTTTCAAGTACAGCTGCCTGCTACAGTAGTTCATTACGAACACAGGACCTCTGCTGACTCTATTCCCTTCTGCTCTACTTATCATGGGCAATTGTCACTTCTTCAAAAGAGTCACACAGTTCCCTTCTTGCCAGACTTTGTGAGGTAGCTCCGTCATCTCTTATTTGAAGACCTACGTATTGCTTTTGGCTTGATCCATTTGAGCTTTGTTGCCTTTAGGAAGTCTTTCATCTTTTGTTTGGATCTGCTGGACTTAATTTCTTACTGGACTGATTCCACCTTGAGTTAGACATCCTTCAGCCCTCGTTAAATTATTTGTCCATTCAGTTTGGTGCTCAGATTAGCCAGATCAGATCCTAACCCATTTCAGACTGGCTCTTCTGAAATTCCTTGGCATTGTTTCTCTGCAGTCTCTTGGAAGCTTTGCTAAAACTAAATGAAAGGCTGAACAATTACAAGTGATGTAGTGATGTGAGCAACTGTTCCTGAGGATACATTATATAAATGGCCACCATGAAATGCTGTGGTAACCAGCCAGGATGTGAAAATTGGTTAGGAAAATGGAGACTTCAGTTATTTTCCTCTACAACTGTTAATAGAGACATCAAAAGAATACACTGGAACGGGATCTGTTTCTAAATTAGTAGCTTTTACTACATTTCACCTATTTTATCCATACTTTTTATTTTACCTATTTTATATATACAGTTTATATATTCAACTTCTTGCTTCTGCTGCAGTGATTGATCTAGCCAGGGACCAATGTCTGCCTCAGCAACATCCCTGTTTCAAACAACTTATCGTCTAAGCAGAGATGAGAGAAAACAGCAACATACAAAGGGAATTGAAGGAACCAAAGAGACAAATCTGGGCAGTTTAGCAATCACCTTAGATAGCAGTCTAAGCACAAAGGCATTTCTTAGGGTATTTTAGAAAAAGAGAACAACTAAATGATGAAGTCCAGCAAACCTGGCTGATTAACAGGGCCAAATGATCTTACAGTAGTGAAAGAGATAGAAGTACCAAAGGTGGGTGCAGCTGGTCATGTGTGTTCTTTAAAGCAGAGACAAACTATTTTATTTTTGCTGTGGTATAAACCAGGAAGCAATGAAGGCAGGAAAATGAAGGAGTGACCTTAGTAGTGACCTGGAAAAATGACCTCTGCATCACTTTTCTGAATAGAATGGGAAAAGATCTTTTAAGGCCAAAGAAGGGTCCTTAGATTTATAGCTGGCAGCAACATTTTTTTCATTATTAGGAAATGTGTACACCAAACAATTAAAAAATATACAGAACTGGAAACAGATGAATAGTAATCCAAGTTGCAAAGTCACACTCAGACAAACGTTGTTCCAATGAATAATCCTGAGGAAAAGATAAGTGAACATTTCTTATAGGTACTTGTGTGGGGGAGAAGGAATTATGACATTAAAGAAAGGGACAAAAATTAACGAGGAAATATCCTGAATATAGATGACAGAAATCCAGATTCTATTCTCAGCTGACTTAATAGATTTGCTCTAATTTGGGATGGATATAATTAAGAATAAAATACAGGCCGGTAAGGCCACATGGGTTTCAAGCAGGCCCAGAGCTTAAAGTGTGGATATATGAATTATTGCCTTAAGCTGCAAAATCAATAATGTTTGAGGAAAGCAACCTGAAGTACAATAATGTGAATTAAATATTTATTTCTGCTCAAGTACTTGTAAAAAAAAAAAAAAATTCTCCAAATCTGAAGGAAGAAAAAGAATTATGTTAAAGATCTGTCACCAAAGAGAACTAGAGAACTGATTTTACTATCATATCTATTAACTTCTCATGCTTTGGGATTGTTAGTGAAGGAAGGCTCATCAGTCCTAAAGGGCCCACTTAGTGTTTAATATCTAAATGACGAGAACAGTTCAGATAAGATTGCTTAATGAGGACTTCACACAAAGTAATCCAGTGCAATAATTTAGAAACAACTGATATCCCCAAAATCTGTATGTTTTTGGAAAACAGAATTTCCAAGACTTTTTCATTCAATGATTGCTTTAATGCAATTTTCAGCCATAAAATTCTGAATGAAATAATTATTTTCCTCTTCGAAATTGGTTTCTTGCAAACTAAGCAATAAAGTGCATCCAATGTACATCCAAAGAAAAATCATTAGAATAAATTTTAAAATAAGTATCATGAATGATTCTATGGCACTAGAGGAGATGGACAGGGAAAAAAAGTATTTTGAAAACCTCAGAGTAGTTACTGGTACACAGGATCTACGTGGGACCCAAAAAATCCTTTTCCAGGAAATGACACATCTTCAATGACAACAGTGGACATTACTGAAACTCCTCACATCTTAGTTCTGCAGTAGAGCCCATGTGCAGAGCTTTAGCATCATCGGTGAAGGATTTGGAGATTACAAAACTTATTCCAAGAATGAGTGATGTCACTCAAATGAAGAGAAAAAGCAGTTTTCTTTTTTTCCTGCTATAATTTTGCTTGAAATGATTCAGCCCTGCTGAAAGCAATGAATATGAATCAGACATATTTATGAGGTAAGGACCCTACAGTGTCTGGAGTCATTAAGATATTTCATTTTTCTTGTTCAAATCAAAGTACCTGTCATTCTCTCTTGAAGCTCCTGCTGCTTCATGGAGCACCCACTAGTCTCAGAGAAAAGGTTCTTTTCACAGAGAGCAATAAAAATTTGTCATTTTATATCTGGGGCGACTGTTGTTGACAGGATGAAATCTTGTTTGGAGCTCTGATTTCCTTCAAGCATCTGCAATTTTTTCTTGTAAAAAGTGAAGCATTAAGGCTTACTTTTGAGAGTATATTTGCATGAAACACATATCTTAAAAATGGTTAAAGCCTGAACCACCTCCCAGCGTCTGACTGAGAAAAGACTCAGTAATAATCTGACAGAGTTTCCTCTAAGGTCAGAAAATATTCTTTCTAAATAGACACATTCTTTCACAGATTCTCACATGGAAAAAAAAAATCTTAGCAAAATTTATTTGCAACTCTTTTAAACAGTGTAATATATTAATGTTGACCACTGAAACCTTCTTTAAGGGAGAGGGATATCAAAAGTATATGCGTCAACTTTTGCTATGTACATAAATGGAAGTGACATAAAGTTCTGCATTGATTCTATATGTTTTCTCCTAAACTGAGAACATGCAGAAGCTCTGAGATGGAGTAGAACAGATTCACTTTTCTCAATGAGAAGTCAAGACATGCATTTCACTTTAACAAATTTGAAGATAAATCTTTTATACCAGTATCCCCTCAAGTAAGATGAAGAACTTTTTTTCTTTGTTAAGAGGTCACTGTGAAAACGAGGTGGATAACAAAGCTCCAGAGAGAAGCTTGATGAACCAAAAAACCAAACTTAATAGGCTCAGGTGTGCTGCTGCATCATGGAATAGCTTAGTGCACAAGACTTCATGAGCAGCACGTGTGCTCAACTCCAGGTAAGTTGTATTAACTATTATCTAGTAAACATTTTTTTTTTCCCATTAAATTTACCTTGCTTCAAGCCATAGTGGGAGCATTGTTATGTCTCTTAAAATATACCAATAAAGCAGTTAAATCATTACAGTGCCCCTAATACCGGCAGTGTTAGAACGATATATCTTTTCCCTCTGGTAAACAAGACTATCTTTGCTGATACCGAGTAGTTTTATAGTGCTATTACTGCACCCAGATGGGCATGTCTGTGTAACAGAAGTAAGAACTTTTCAGGGAAGATTAAAATCCATAGTAAACTGCCTCTCTTTATACCTGATAAATAAGATAAGACCTTGGAGTAAGCATTGTTCTACTGATTATCCAAAGCCCTGAACCCTTAGCTTGCTTTTTTGGCATGGTTTTGGTACAAACCAAATAAGTTCTTCTCCAGAAAATACCTGTGAGGAGTGCAACACACCAGGGCCATTCTCTATGTCAGGGTAGGACTGAACCAGGTACTTCAGTTCTCCTTCTCAGATAGTTTTCCTAAGCTATTCCAGAAAATTGTACATCCTTAAAACTTCCTTGGTACCTTCATATCACAGAACAGGATATGCAACACATGTCCTCAATTTCAAGATATTTAAATACTGTTCTAATGAGCCACAACATGTCCCTTATATTACTGTAGCCTCTTATAATGAATGTGAGCTGAAAAATATACGTAAAACCAAATAATCGTATTCTGGTCCAGATGTACACCACACAGAGCATAGGGGAGATCTATGGCCAAGCACTACATAGATTGAACAGCAGCCAGGCAGTGCTCCTTTGTCCTCAGGACAAAAAATTGTTCCTTCACCCTCTTTTAGTTAACAGCATAGTCATAGCCTTACACTCACAGATGCGTATTCCAAGTGCCAGAGGGTGTTTTAAACCCTCAGCTGTCCAGGATCTCTGCAACAGGAGGAGGCAGCTTGAATGCACATCCTCACAGACACCAAAATTGTCATGAAATCACTCTACTGAGGGAGCTGTGAAACTTAAGTAGTCTTTATCCCTATGTCTTATTGAGATGAAACAAATGTTTTGGACTCATGCTTTACATTCATTTAAGATGCACAAAGAAAATCAGTGTGTTTATTCTCCAGGGTTTATTTTGTGTCTGTCAAATGTAATGAATTTTTAATGTGCAATTAAATGTTTTGATAAAAAATACATAAGTGTAGCATCACATCACTCCAAATATCTTCACTGTACAGTAAATTCCAACTTTACTTGAAACAAAAGTGCTAATTGCAATGAAATCGTTAGTAAAATTAACTAATTAAAATAGCCAAGATCCATCCCTGTCCAAAGAAAACCCACCCATATGTGAAATGAACTGTTATGTGGCTATCTTCCTTTTAAATTTTTCATTAAAACTCAGGGAAAGGATGTAATGGTAATGGATGCTGGTCTGATGCATGAGGGGACAGACTGGCTGAACCCTCCATGTGCTTCTTGGGACTTACTCATTAGGAGTATGAAAAATCATGGCCTTCTTATGGGACCGAGTAAGTAATACTCCCTGGTTGCCAAAGGATGATGATGGAGGAGATGGGACTTTATGTCTGTTTAATCTGTCTTGGGAGAAACCTCTGTTGGGAAGCACATCTTCCGACAGCATTTTGGTGGTGTGTGGCCTCAAGGTGTTTTTAAATCAGATAAGCAAAAACTTGAGTAAGATGTTGGCAACAGAAGAGTCAACTCATTCTTCTTTAGTAATCACAAATATCCTGCCCTTCCATAACGTTTGTTACAGGCACCCATTGCAGTGAACAGTCTCCTCACTATTCCCCATTAATCCACTTTTTGTGAGGAATAAATTGCGTATAGTGAGGGTTTAGCTTTAAACCATGCACCAAGTTCACATCAGAAACAAACACAGGATCCAGAAATCATGACTACTAGTTTATGTACTAAGAAGGTAAAAAGATAAAAAGTGAACTACACTGAAAGAATATTCCTTTCTTTTCAAATAATTATCAGTCTCAAGCAGATTGTAGATAACCAACTTTTGGCATGAGCAATATTGGGAATGATACAGGCAAAACACACTCAATGTCTTGGGTTTGAGACACAGCAGACCTCTGTTCAGCATTCTGAAACAATGTTTAGTAGGGAGAAAGTCTTTTTTCCTCTTCCTCAGATTTCCTGATTGCACGTTAGTTCAGAAATCACATTCTTGAGAACATTCAATTTTTTATGAGGCATAGATTGAAAATATGAATATATATCTCTCCTTGAAATGGTAAGTGAGGTTCATTTATATCTGGATAAAGAAAGAGCATTTCTGCTGGGCTAGGGGAAAAAAAAAGAGGGAAATTAGTCATACTTAATTTTAGAAAGAAAGGTAGAGTTCCCTTTGGCTTCTTATAATGGCAATGATAATGGTTCTGGTAAAGCTACAAAGTCAGAATTTGCCTCTAGGAAAAAGGAAGAAAAAAAGATTCTACATAAGATTTTGAAACAGAGAACACAAGCTTGTTTTTACTGCTCCACTATCTTGTTCAATTGCTGTAAACAATATTCCAAGACTGAATTAAATATTACGAATTCAGAGACAGATAACATACAAGATGGGATTAATGAGATTCCCTTAATTGGGGGAGATAACATACTGAATAACTAGATATTTTATTGTAGCGCTGAAATAGTACAGCCAGAAAAGTGGAAAACTGGTATCATTGTTGTTTATCTGCCATGTAATGTAAGTACCTGTCAAGATTTTATATCTTTAGAAAGGCAATATTAATCCATTCCCTACTCCAAAATCCAGAAAATTCACTTCACAGTAAAATACAAATACTCTCTGTTTACTCACTGAAGTGCTTTACTAAATCTTAATATCCAGAAGTGGCAGAAACTAATGCAGTTAAAATAAAGACATAAAGAGAACAGCAGCAAGGGTAAACACAAAGCATTTACGATAATTAAAGAGTGAAAGCAGAAGAAAATTCAATGGACTGAAGAAAGCAAGCATAGTAACAAGTAAAAAAAATAATTAAAAAAAATAGTGGACCAAGGAAGAATAGTAGCAGTTTCTTGAAGAGAATAAGCAATAGGCAGAGAAGGAAGAAGCAGTTTATCCTCTTAAACATAATAGTGGGAAACTGGAGCCAATGGATTAAAAGAATTGCATTAGACATTAAACACTTCGGAATCATTTAAGAAATGGAGATGGAAATTTGCTTAAATCAGGGATCAAAATTTGGAGGGATAATAAACAAGGAATTAGAAAACACAGATAACATTTGAACTGTTAACAAGTAGATCAGAAAAACTTAGACATGGAATAGAACACATCCAAATAATTCTCTCTATAGTAAAGTATACAGAGGAAGAAATAGAGAACTCCAATAGCAGTTTCAGTAAACTGGTAACAGACAGATGTCAGGATCTGGAAACTAAAACTGTATTTTTTTGTGAACAACACATTGAAGACCTCTGCTTACTATGTGCTGGTCACCTAAACACCATGATTGTGGAGAACATGATAATAGCTTAACATGATCTTAACATTGAATATCAAGGGCATGCCCTACATTGGCACATTTTATCCAGAAGATTTCATCTCAGCTCTGAAAAGATAATAGAGCAAGAGATGGAAAGGAGCTCAAGGATGAGGGAGATGATGAGAAGGTGTGAAATTGTCTCTTGTGAAGCTCCCCCCCCAAAAAATGGGGTATTTAGAGCATACAGTTTGACCAGGGAGATTAGGCTCCTAAGAAACAACATAGACAAAACTACACTACTGTCTTGAAAAGTGTCAAATACACTGATAATACCAACTGCACGACCAATACAAATATATAGAAAGGCAAGATTTTGAAAGGAATCTAAATTTCCATTTGTCGGGACATAAATCATTCTCTATTTACAGGGGCTAGAGAGAAATTTTCCAATCAACATCTGCCTCTTTTGTTGTACCTTAGCCTGAGTTACAGCATAAAAAGTATCTATATTAATTATACAAAGCTTATTAGTCTGATCTAGTCTGGTCTGGTTGGGTCTTCTTATTTCTTAATTTTGGTGTATGCCCTGTTTATGATGTAACTCAATCTTTAATGAAAACCGAGGTCATTTATGAATTGCAGGGCAGTATTCTTAATATGATGTTAATTTTTTAAATATTCCCTATGAACCTTGGTTCTGAAACACACAGAATACAGGGTAGACTTTACATTTATGAGTGAACTGTTATGCTAAAACAATTCACCGAAGCAGCCCAAGTTTTTTATATGATCTATAAAGACCAACTTCTAACTCTCAAAGAAGCTGTAAAGACGGACCACGAGGAAGCTTAAGGCACCCTTCATGGAGGTGAATCTCCATGAACTATTTTAGTTAAAAAAGCAAAGCCAATACTCTATTGTGTGATATTAAAAGGATGTGAAATGCCAAATCCTTACACAGCACTGAGTAGCTGCTGTGTTGACCAGCTCATTCCATGGACAGGTCTTTCGCACATAACCTTATCCTCAGTTTGTGTGTACTGCAACACTTATGACAAAAAGCCCCATGAATTTCCTGTCCCAATCCTTCATCTCAGCTGGTTCCTTCATCAGCAGTTCACATTTGTGACTTGACTAAGAACCAGGAAAGCTGGCAGTCTTTAAAGGAAGCTCTAGTAATGTAACTTCTGAGAATATGCATGCTTAGTTACTTTCATCTCCTGTGGCATCAAGCCCAATTATCACCTTTACACTGTTGTGTTGCTTTAGCTGTGATTCTGTGTCACTTGTCAAAATGTGGCTACATTACCTTTTTTTTTTGCTTCGCAACGCTGACTCTTTGATTTCGCACTTATTATCTCTCATTCACGCATGTCAGTAATACCTTGCATTTGTATCATTGCTGTCACCACCTGTTCACATTTTATCCAGTATCAGAGCTTGTTTCAGAGCTGCATGATTTGTCCTTGTTGGAAAAAGGTAACCGCAGGGTGAAGAATACAGCTACTCACCTCCTCAGATGCTCTTTTGCAGGAAGCCTTACAGTGAGTAGCAAGCATAGCCTGTCTCAATGTCTCAACCAATGTAAACAGCTGCAAAACATGCTGCAAGAATTTACACTGTGTTTGACATGTGGGCTAAAGGATTGTTGCTCATTTCTTTTGTCAGTTAAGGAATATCCTCAATCATGTTTGGAATGTCATGTAAAACACGAGAGGTGCCTGAGGACTAGCCAAAATACAGTCTTACTCCCATCTTCAAAGGGCAACAAGGAGGACCCAGGACACTACAGGCCAGTCAGCCTCACCTCCATCCCTGGAAAGGTGATGGAACAGTTCATTACGGGGATCTTCATTAAGCATATGGAGGAAAAGGTTACCAGTAGTTGTCAGCATGGATTCACCAGGGGTAAATGATGCCTGCCCAATATGAGAGTCCTCTGTAATGGCATGACTGGCTGTGTAGATGAAGAGTGAACAGTTGATATTGTTTGATGTCAGAAAGGGTCCTGAAACTGTTTCCTGTAACATCCTTAGGAACTGTGGGTTGGATGAGTGGACAGTGAGGTGGGATGAGAACTGGATAAATGGCAGGGCCCAGCAGGTTGTGATAACCTGTGATACAGAGCATAGTCGAAGGCCTGTAGCCAGTAGTGTGCCCCAGGGCTAGTGCTTGGTCTAGTCTTGTTCAACATATTCATCAATGACATGGATGAGGGGACAGGGTGTACCCTCAGCAAGTTTGCCGATAATACAAACCTGTGAGGAGTGACCAACACACCAGAAGGCTGCTCTGTCATTCAGTGAGACCTGGACAGACTGGAGAATTGGGCAGAGAGAAAGCAAGTTAAATTCAACAAGGGCAAGTGTATGGAATAATAACCCCAAGTACCAACACGGATTAGGGGTTGACCTACCTCTTTCTCTTTCCTCTTCCCCTGCTGAAGGTGTAAAAGTGTACCTTTAAAAGAAACCACATTTAACTAGAAGGGTGATCACAACACTGCCAGTAAATATTGAAGCATATAGAGACTGTTTCTGAAATAACTTATTTAATGGTTTGTCTTGATGATTTATTTAGATTCAAGTAAAGCAGAGATTAAAGTTTGATATTAAAAATGGGCTCATTATTACAAAAGAGTCATATAATTTAGGTTTGTCAATTTGGATTAATAATTGACAGACAAAGTTCAATGCAAATAGACATAGCTTAATAGACAAAACAAAGAAACCAGGAGGGAATGTTTCAAAGCAAAATGCTAATGTGGGAAAATTTGTGGTGAGACTAAAATGAGAGAATAGTTTCCTTTTTTATAAAAGAAAAACAAAAGTGTGGGGCTGCTAGTAAAAAAAAAAAATAAAAAAATAAAAAGAAAGAAAGTAAAAGGTAAGAGGTCTTCTGGTCAGTAATTGAAGAATTGATTTGCACAAATAAAAAAAAAAGCCAACATTATTAGTTTAACCAAGCCTGTTATTATTTTAAAAGCAGATGTCAGAATATTTGCTTGCTATTGTCTGGCTGTATTCATTAGTTTTGCTTAAATAGGGAAGTCAGAGGGCCAAGCTTTGAAAAGACAGGCATTATATAGCCAAATGGCATCAATGGACATTTACACACTTGATCACTGCTGATGTCACCAGTGGAAGTCATTTCTTCCCTTCAGACTTCTGGCGGTTAATTATTTTTACTGTAAAATCTGTAGGTGTGTGTGGCTTTCATCTGCAGCCTTTGACTCTCATTATTTTTTTTTTCTTCAAGAGATTAATGATCCAAAGTGTAACTGGGTTTTGGTGTGAGAGATCTCATTTTTATAGTACTTATGGTATTATAAACATATATGTCTATGTCTCTCTTACCTATAGAGACATAAAGAATTTTTTTTGGTGCTAAACTACACATTATACCACTTAGCCTGTGACAGGGGATTTGTAGTCCCATTTCTAAATTTTCCACATACTTTTCAAACACCTTTGTTCCAAATACTTGACAGTGTACATCCTTCTGCATGATTACCCAAAGTACATTTAAAAATATGCTACCTGTGATTTTGTGAGTTGGTAGTTAGCCTTCACCTAGAATTTGTACAAAGTACTGGCTTGCAGACGTTAGGATGACAAAGCCACACATATCATGGACTTAAGCAGATGTTAGGATGACAAAGCCTCACACACAAAGCCGCAAATGGATACCATTTTAATCAATATGTATTTAAGTTTTATACTTTGTGCTGCATCCATGTTCTGTTGAACGTTAATTTATAGAAAAGATTTTACAGAAGACAAGCATGAAATTGAAAAGTGTAAAATGAGCTAAGGTTTCTACTTCATCACTTTAAATAATACTGTAGACCTCCAATTATCCAATACGAGAGAAATAATAAAGGCTGTATATAATGCCATAATAGATTTTACACAGATAAGGCAATATTTTACTACAAAGAGGAAATCGTTTCAGTTCTTCCTGGCCACCAAAACAAATCTTGTGTCAATCCAGTGTGGTTTATCACAAACCAAAATTATATGAATTGTATATGCTACTTGTTTCATTAAAATCTAATTATAATATAATGTAGAAATCTTGTTTCTGTAAGTACCTCATTATTCCTTATTTCATCTGCCAAGTGCAAGTGCGATTTCATTGTGAGGGTGAATTAAGCCAAAGTGTAATAACCAGATTGATACCCTGAACAGAAGTCACACTATGATGAAAGTTTCATTCTCAAGAAATGTACAGATGGCTGTGTTAAATGATCCACAATAAATGTACATTTTCTCTGGATCACATGGTTTATCCAAATAAAAACAATTTGGATAAAATTATGAAACCTGATCTATCTCTTCAACAACAATTTTGCACTAAAGTAATGACAATGATTTTATGACATTTTTTATCAATTGACATCTAAGCAGATAAAATAATAATATGGCTGCTCTGTGGACAATTTAATGCACTTAAAACTTGCTGTGGAATTAAAAATACATTTTTTATCATCAGTAGTATTTTTCCTTTCTTCACAAGGCTCAAGTCCTTTTATTCAACTATTCACTGAAACCTACATATCACCTCCACCACTGCTCTTTAAACTGCCAAGAGCTCCAGACAAAAGAGAATTAAAATTCCTACACAGTTAGAACACGGTATTAATTAATATCTTCCCTGATAGCACTTATTTTTGATGACTAAAAGGTAAAATGATCCTCTCAGATGGAAATGCTACTAACATTCAATATTTTTTCCAGCCTCCATGATGGAGGCAATTCTGTGTTTTGTGACATAGTTTGTGCACGCTGTGTCTCCCTTAAGTCTTCTACCTCATTTGGATCATAGAGGCCATATTTAGGAAGGTAAATGTTTTCACCTATGGATGATTAACTTGGGACTGCTTGATACAGTAATTTCTCTTCAGCTCTTCTTTTTCTTCTTCTGTCCGGTGACTGACCATTTCAAAGACCTCTTCATCTCTAAAGAAACAGGGTTACTCACATGTACTGTTGAAGTATACATTTCTCTCATATGGTCACTTTAGGCAGCTGGGAGATATATTGGAAGGGCAAAATATTCTGGCTCTTAAATATTTTTACCTATGCATTGTACTCTACTGCACCTTCAGAGAAATTATGTTGAAACATTGATAACATGGACCAACAACCAAAAAAAAAAATGCTACAAGGAATGTCTTCTCACATCTAATACTCAGATCTTCATCTTAAAACAACATGCATTTTTTCAGGTCCAAAGGCTACCAACAAAAAAAAAAAAAAAAAAATTTTTAATATTTTGCTTTCAAAGATAACTCATTCTCTCTGCATTAAGCTCCCACAGAGAGCATGAGCTTCTAACCAAATTGGAGGGCCTTTAAAAATGTAAGGTAATAAAACTGTTTGATCTTGTCAGATACTTAAAATATTAATCAAGAACAAACCTCTAGTAAAGTATGGACTTTGGAAAGGGAGAGGAGAGAAGGAGGGTGAGGAAGATCATCAGCAAACACTCATACATACTATTTCATGTGAATGGCTTAAGGAGAAATGACTCCAGGTGAGGTTCTGTCTTATGTTTCTTGTGAAATATAATGTGATAAGAGAGGATGGACATGTATAATCAAGGCTGTGATTATAACAAACTTAAAAGCAGAGACAGAAGAGTCCTTGGTTTCTTACTATGCTGGTACATCTTACCAAACTGGTTAAACTGAAATCCCCGGCTCTTAGTAGAAACCATAAAATGCTCCAGCAATAGTAGCAAAAAACTCAATTCAATAAAATATCTTTTAACCCTATGACTTAACCCTCGACCAAAATTTCTTCAAGCCCAAGAGTACAAGACAGATTTCTGATGTTGGATTCAGTCAGCAACTATAATCAACATATATTACAATATATATGAGTGTATAATTTTTCATACTTGCATAATATTAATACAAAATATATGAAAAACATACACATAAAATACATATAATACTTTAATGTGTAGACTTCTTATCAGTGCAGGTAGCTATTGACTGTGTTAATATCTTCTTCAGTTATAGAAACATTTTTCTATCAGTGCTTTTACCATTATTTCAGTATTTGATACATGCATTTCTTTTGTAGTTGCTGTCTCAGTGGCCATAGGGTTTTGGGCTTCTTTTGTGTATATGATCTGGGAAGGATCATTGAGAAGGGGAAGGATCAGCATGAAAGGACAGAAGGTTTAAACTGGTTAGAAAGCAGGATCTGGAAATGTAATTCCACCATCTTTAACATCACCACTCTCTCTTACTTAATATCATCTCACATCCTCATGAGCTCAAAACATTACACATCATAGGAATTATTAACATTACAGTACTCACTAGAAAGCAGAAAAATCTGGACTGAATAACTGCAACTGCAATTGTTTAATGCTACCAGTTGCCTAAACAGGACCAATCATAGAACTACGGAAAGGTTTGGGTTGGAAGGAACCTCAAAATCACCTAGTCCCACCTCCCCCGCCACGGGCAAGGACATCTTCGCTAGACCAAGTTGCCCAAAGCCCCATCCAACACTGCCAGGGAGGGGGCAGCCACAGCTTCTCTGGGCAACCTGTGCCAGGGCATCACCACTCTCACAGGGAAGAATTCCTTCTTAATATCTAACCTAAATCTCCCCTCTTTTAGTAAAAAGCCATTACCTCTTGTCTTATCACTACACTTGCTGATGAAGAGTCCTTCTTCAGCTTTCTTGTAGGTCCCTTTTGAGAGAAATCTTGAAGGACATTAGAGGTACAGGGGAAAAAAAAATCACAATTTGCACAACACCCATCAGGGCAGGATAGTGGGCTAATCATCTAATGACACAGACTCTGAGATGCACTACAGGGACAGCAAGCAAATGATGCAGGTTATGGTGCAGTAGGGATTTTTGATGGGCATCAGTTGCTTTTAAGTAACATGAAGATGCTGGCACCTTTTGATTGTTCTTGTTTTCAATAAGAACTGCCTGAAATTACTGCTAGTTTATATATCTAGGGTACCTAATAAGTATGGGTGGAAACTACACATCATATATAATAATGACCTCAGTCATGTTGGCTACTTAATTACCCTGGTGCTGAAATCATCAGGGCTGGGACAGGGTGTTGTGGCAAGGCTGCTGTTGTCACTGTGGAGGCTAGGTGCACTCTGCACCCGCTAAGTGGTCACTGGAGACTCTTGTTTCTACTCTGAGTGCATTTACCTTGCATAAACATCAGGTATAAGGTGAAAGTTGAAACAGCTACCTCCACAAGGGGGACCATTCTTATCCATCTTATCTGTAAATTAGTGTTCAGAGTAACCTCATTTCATTAATGGAGGCGGAGGAGCCTCCAACCCTTCTGCTCTTTTTTTTTTTTTTAAATGTGTTTAAGGGTTAAGAGAAAAATTCAAAACTGCATATGGTTTTTTGCTATTTTTATTTTTATTTTGTGATCTGTAGATATTCCTTATTTCAACTTTAGCCTATTTTATGATGTGGTAAAATAACTTCAAGACAAAAAAAAAAAGTCTGCATCAATCTGTTTCCCTCCCTTCTAAAAGAAAGTTAACTTGAAACTAGTCAGCCTGATTTTCAGCTGCTATAAAATGTCCCTGTAAAATCACTAACAAAGACTTGACTTTATGTATTATGTGAATTGTTGTTTTAGGAAAACTTTTAGGTTGGCAAGGCTCTTCCATCATGCCCTCTACAAGTCCTGAAAAGCATGTCCTAACCAATAGCACTTTACTCTGTTGAACCGTTGTGCCTTCACCAGTAGATGCTGAACTCTCATCAAGCTTGTTTAAATATTTATCCTGTGACCTACACTTTGCTCTAGGTCATTAACTATATTGTAATTCCTGCTGTGGTATTTCCATCTTTCCCAAGAGAATGTTCTTACTGGAGCTGATTGATTACATATTTTACTTTATTGGAAGTAATTCTTTCTTATTGATGCCAGGAAACTGATTTCTTCAATTATTTCTTTATCAGTGTCATTCTTTTCTTGTAAAAGCATCACTAACTAAAATAAAACCTTCTCATATTGCTTATTATGACCCCCAAGTGTGGTGAACTTGATTGTTTCTCCAATTTAATGAAATTTTTTTTGGTTCTATTTGACTGACATCAGCTTTCTGTGAAACATTGTTTTGGATAATTTGCTTGGGATTAATTTCAACTATATGTTATCTATCTTTTCTCTAATGGATTGTTGCATGTAGTGTTTACATTTTAAGTGTACAATGTTTTGTACAGTGTCCACTGATTTAAATTAGATTATTTAAGTTATGAATCTTAGTTTCATTCTCACCTCAATGGTGTGTGTTCTTCCTGCAGTTACCACAATTTATTACTATTTTTCTTCATGAAAAATTTCAACAACACTTTTTGGGAGTGAAAAGAATTCTTTAGTTATGTCTTCAGAAACACAGAGAGATTCATCTTAAAAACAGTCTAAGTTTACATAAAACCCAGTAAATTTGCTGTAGATCCAATGTTTTTTAGTCAAAGATTATTTTTTGCTAGCAAATCATTGTCTTCTCTAGAGTCTGGAGATGCCAAACATAGTATTATCCCAATTAGACATGTAGATTTTCTCTCACTCCTTTCTGACAACTGCCTTTCCACTCTCCACCCCTTTCTTCATTATGGACGAAAAAGCAAAGTACTTTCACTTTGTGCTTCCTGTGTGACAACCTAGTTCCTTTCTGATGATCACTCAGCTTCCTGGAGATTGCTCTTACTTGTTTCCCTAGCAGCCTGGCAAACTTTATTTCACTACTGGAGAGCAAGTCCATCACAGATTACAAATAGCATTTCCTCTTTTTCTCTTACTGTAGGAGAAAACCATTTACAAATATTTCAGGTTTTCAAGTACAGTGCTCATCCTGTACTAAATAATTATATCCTCAAGAGCATAAGAATGGCCATAATCAAAAGGTCTTTCTGACCACATACTCCATCTCCAACAATGGTCAAAGGCAGAGGAAAAATGAGGCAACTACACAGTAATCCTACCCTGGTACATTCCCCCAGGCTCCAGAAGTATATCACGAATTATTCTCTTCATGGCCAACGGCGCCTTAAGGATGTTTATCCCTTTCCTTTGTGCCTTTTCATCTTGTGCAGTGTTCCATTGTTTCCTGAGGATGAGTCCACCGGTTTAATTCACTACAGGAAGAAGGTGCCTGAGGGCTACCTTTGCATAGTAGCAAAGATAGCAACAGCAACTGAGGAGTCATTGCACAGCCCTGGCTTGTTTAAATTTGGTTTTCTTTCTGGTTTTCTTTCTTTTTGGGATTTGGGTTTTTTTTTTTTTTGGTACTATTTTTCAAGTACCCTTATTTTCAAAATCTAAGCCTTTTTCAACAGTAAAAAGGCCTTACCTTTCAGCTGTAGTGCCGCAGCTGATATCTTCACATTTTGGCTCAGGTAAAGGTGGAGCATAGATGCCATATCCTTTCAAGTCTGGGACTGCATTGTCTGTTTTCCTCCTTTTCTGCAGAAAAATATTATTCTACCATTCTTGACCAAACTCTTCTGAGGCTTTTTAGGAATAACAAACTGGAATATTTGTGAATTCTATTTTACCCACTTCATTAGATCTGGATGGGGTTATTTAATGTCTAATTCATCACAGAACTTTTAGAAAGTGGAAGATTGTGGTGGATTGTGGCTGGAGGCAAGGTGCCTCCCTTCTTCCCCAGATCAACTTTATTCCTGAATTCTCTACATCCTTCACCCCAGTGGCACAGGGGGACAGGGAATGGGAGTTTCAGTCAATTCATCACACTGTCTCTGCCGCTCCTTCCTCCTCAGAGGGGAGGAATTCTTACCCTCTTCCCCTGCTCCATGCGGGGTCCCTCTCATGGGAGGCAGCTATCCATGCAGTTGTCCAACATGAGACCTTCCCATGGGCTGCAGTTCACCAACTGTCCCACTATGGGTCTCTTCTATGGGGTGCAGAACTTCAGGAAGTCAGTGTCCTATGGGGTCACAAGTCCTTGCAGCAAACCTGGTCTGCCATGGGACCCTCTCTCCATGGGTTGTAGGTCCTGTTAGGAGCTTGGTCCGGCAAGGGCTTCTCACTGGGTCACAGCATCATTCAGGTGTCTCCACCTGCTCTGGCATGGGGTCCTCCATAGGCTGAAGGGAGAATCTTTACTCACCATAATTTTCCATGGGCTGCAGAGTGACAGCCTGTTTCACCACTGTCTTCTCCATAAGCTACAGGGGTATCTCTTCTCCAGTGCCTGGAGCACCTCCTTTCCCTCCTTCTTCACTAATCTTAACGTCTGCAAGGTTTCTCACATCTGCTCACTCCTTTCTCTGGCTGCAAAAACTGCTGATTCTTTTATTTTCCTTCCTTCCTTCCTTCCTTCCTTCCTTCCTTCCTTCCTTCCTTCCTTCCTTCCTTCCTTCCTTCCTTTCTTTCTTTCTTTCTTTCTTTCTTTCTTTCTTTCTTTCTTTCTTTCTTTCTTTCTTTCTTTCTTTCTTTCTTTCTTTCTTTCTTTCTTTCTTTCTTTCTTTCTTTCTTTCTTTCTTTCTTTCTTTCTTTCTTTCTTTCTTTCTCTTTTATCCAAAAGGTGCTACCACCATCAGTGGTGAGCTTGGCCTTGGCCAGTGGTAGGTCTGTCTTTCAGCCACCTGGTATTGGTTCTGTAGGACCTAAGGGAAGCTTCTAGCAACTTACCACACGGTCCATGCCCTATAGCCCACCCCCCACCACTACCAAAACCTTTCCACGCAAACCAAAACCAGCTGGTAAGTCCTGCTTTCAAATTCTGTAGCCTTTTCAGATATGAAGGGCTTTTCATGGGAAGGGGTCAATATCTTAAAGCTATATTTTTAAATTTTTGCCTGCTTTCTTTCTGACAGTCTTACTGTGGCAGTGCCTTCAGAAAGTCCTACACAGAGTGTATGGGATGTAATGCATCAATCAAGAGTTTACAGTAACCTGTTTGAAATTGAAACTAACATTTAAGCTGTTATCCAAACTAGCCATGTCTTCTATTATAAATAACATTCATTCTATAGCTGCTTCTTCCTTTGTTTACCTAATAGCTCTCAAGTAACACTGTGTTTTAAGGATGGATTCATTATATTTACTGCTCAAACAAGAGTTTCTGAAAAGATGTTTTTGACAGTAATTTGTTTCTTCTCCTTTCTCAGTATTCCTGGTATGTGAGTAGTTTCCAGTCATATGTTATGCTTAACTCTGTGAGTTGATGGCTGAATTTTCAAACTAGCCTATAAAGGCAATTAATTTCTGACATGACTTGCCACCCAAATAATAACAACCTGCTAAAGTGAACGAAACTGCTGGAATCTGCAGACACACTGGTAGATAATGAACGCCTGACTTGTGATCTTCAAAATAGCTAATAGTCAATCTCATGCCGTTTATGCACAATTTCATTTAACATTATTATTTATATCTCGGTATAAAAATCTAAGTGAAATATATGTCAAGCAGATTACACCTTCTTTCCTTTCAAAGGTGTTTTTTATCTTTTCTATATTGTGCTTTGTATGCTGTTTGTACTCTCAATACAACCTCTTACAGCATCTTCAGAGCTTTGTAACAAAACAGAGATTTAGCTTTTGTTGCTGGTTGCTCCTGTGAATTTTTGGAACATCAAGCATCCCCAGATCTTCTTTTTTCCTCCATCCATTCTTGCCTTTTCCAACTCATACACTAAGTTGCGTCAGACCAGTGGGTTTCTTTCTGTATTGAAGATATTGACATGGATCTCGATGGAGTAAGACATTTCCCCTGATTGTTCTATCTCTTGCCAATGCTTAATGGAGGGCAAATAGTTTTAGTGCAGATTACAGGATCTACTCACTGAACAAAATTATTTTTATTTAGAGAGAGGATAATACCCCAGATAAGCTGAATTTATCCTGAAAATATGTGTGTTTAACATGTAAGACTGTGGTTTGAAAATGTGGGGATTTTTGGCAGAAGTGAACGATGTTCAAATTTCACTCTGACAGGCAATCGCTGATTGAAGGAGCAAGGTGAAGTCTTTAGCCTAGATAGTCTTGTGCAGGATGAAATAAGACCTTTTCAAGGTTGGTTTTGCAAGTTTAAAGAAACAAAATAACAATAAATAGGAGAGACTTGGTTTATTTGCACATTCTTCCAGAAGAAGCTGTGCTGCAACTTCCAATTTTCCAACACTGACACATTTTTCAATTATCAAAAGTTAGTTATACAGCGAGAAACAATGAAGGGACCAAAAAAAAACCCTCAAAGCAAGTAATGATCCTCTTTTCCAAAGAAGCATAAATAGCAGCAGTATTGGGTTTGCATTTAGTTTTAGTTTTGTTGAATTCCTAGCAATAAATAATGTAATCCTATAAAGCTATCATTAGAGTAACTGACACTATAAATCACTGCTTTTAGAATGGACATCTAAACAAGCTGGTTTTACTGCCTCAATATTTTGAATTAACTGAATAAACATCAAAAGCATTTCCCCTAGAGATTTACAATAGAACTGGGTTTGGCCTTTGTAAACAAAATCAGATATTGCAATAAAAAATGTACTTCCAGCTTCTTTATAGAAATTACCACACACACGAATCTCAGAGGATTTCTCTTAAAATGTGAACTTGTGGCCTTCCTAGTGGAGAAAGAATGAGACAGAAGGAATCAGACCAGCGGAGTTTGCCATTTCCCTAGCCTTGCAAAAAAAAAGGCCTTTGGCAGAGGAGCAAAAGAGAAGAGAGATGAGTGACTGGCAAAACTGAGGTGTATGTTGCCTTATTACCTGTACAACAGCTGTTTCCTTGGTGAAAGGAGCTGCAGTAAATTATGCGTATTTTTAATAGCAACTTACAGCTGTAAAAGTAGAAATCACAGAAGTCAGTATATAGAGGGCTATAATCTTCATGTCCAGGAGTCTTTAACTGTAAGAATAAACAATTGTGCTCACTACACGGTCAGAGCAGTGTACAGATGTGAGCTAAATGGTCATTACTACTCTTTAAATGTAACTGGGAGCAGGTAAGATGATTTAGTCTCAGTTTAAAGAGGGAAAGGCTGAGGCAGAAAAGGAGTGACTCAGCATGGAAGCAATCTGAGAGTTGACAGATTCATATAAGACTCTTTTTTTCTATGCCCCTTTGCCAAAATGCGCTTCTTCCTCCAGCTTGGTAGGACTGTTTGTGTGGGATAGTGTAATGAAAGCAGGGAGAATCTGGAGTCCAGGGGTTTTGAATCAGGATTGTTTTCCACAGTCAGAATGAAGACACCTCTCAATAGACTCGCTGGTGTCCATTGGACTCTAAGGCAGTTCTGTGCCACTGACTTTGAAAGGACCGTGATCACATCAAAGGTTGCAAAGTACTGCGGTATCTTAGGTTATCCACAAAGTTAAACAGAACAGTACACCATTTTTGTCCTCTATGCATCCTTTCTCTCCGACGGGAATATCAGAGTAATGGCTTCTGCTGAGAGCAAGCACACTGCAGCTGGAAGAGACTTTTCTCAGAGAAACAGGCAGAAGACAAGATCTGCAAGAACGGTAGGTATCCCCATGTCATGGTTTTACCCAACACAGCAGCTAAGCACCACGCAGCTGCTTACTCACTCCCCGCTGGCAGGATGGAGGAGAGAATCAGAAGGATAAATGTGAGAAAACTCATGGGTTGAGTCAAAGACAGTTTGATAGGTAAAGCAAAAGCCACGCACAAGCAAAAGCAAGGCAAGGAATTAATTCATCACTTCCCGTGGGCAGGCAGGTGTTCAGGACAGCAGGCCTCCATCGCATATCCCTTTGGGAAGACAAAGGTCATCATTCTGAGTGTCCCCCTCTTCCTTCTTCTTACCCCAGCTGTATGTGCTGAGCATGATGTCATATGGTATGGGATATCCCTTTGGTTAGTTTGGGTCAGCTGTCTCATCTGTGTCCCCTCCCAACTCCTTGTGCACCCCTACCCCACTGGAATGTGGTGAGAAGCAGGAAAGCCCTTGGCTCTTTGTAAGCACAGCTCAGCAGTATCAAATATATCCCTGTGTTATCAACTCACTTCTCTGCACAAATCCAAAATATAGCAGCACCATTCTAGATACTACAACACTGAATGTTGTAATGTAACTCTATCCCAGCCAAAACCAGCACACACCTTTAGAGTTTCTCATTTGTTCAGTAGATACCTGAAAGATCGTTTCCTTTATTTGTTGTGAAAACATATCACAACATAGAATTCCTTAATATGTGATCATACTGTATATAGAGTATTCTTGAGCTGTAATTGTATAACATTATCATGGTAGCATTCAAGATTCGACATACTATCTCTTCAAGAGGCTTCTCTTCAACGTACCCACATTTCTGAGTTCACAGTCAAAACTTTACTTAAGTTTTAGTCACCTGTGTATAAATTTAAGTTAATTTACTACTGGGAAATTAATTGTAATATTTACTTTATTTGTATTTTGGAAACACCAGGTAGTCAAGCAGTCTCAATCCGTCGTTACCTTGTATAGAAGAAACTTCTCCAAGATATCAGTATTATTTGATTTCCTAATAATAATAAAAAAATAAGTTTAGGTTTTGTATCTGCAAATATGCTCTCCTGCAAAAAGTCAAACCTGAAAACCTCATCATGGGGGCAGACATTGGCAGAAGACCAGTGCCCTTTGACTCTAGGAGAAGTCTAGCTGGGAAAGTTGGCAAGATAGCATCCTTATTTTGTATTTCCTAAGGCCTTTTCTTTTTGTAGAAAGTGCTGCATTATTCATGCTATGCTAATAAAGTTCATTTGAGTCATCTGAGCAGTCTCTTGAGTTTATTAATAAATTATTTAATAAAGGAGTGAATTTGGTCAAGTTGTGTCTATATTAAACTGGCCAGAAACATAGTGTTAATCAGATGCACGGCAAAGATTAATTACAAGAGAGGGAATGCCGGCAGAATTGTGTTGGGAAATGAGACTGCCAGTATTCCAGCCTGAAAGAGCGAGCTTGGGGAAATTCAGCTGGAAAAACCTGGAGAAAGCCTGAGGTGGTGAAAGTGTGCTGACTTTGAGGTGGAAAAAAAGTGGTTCTGTGTATGGAGTCAGGATACAGCTAAGATAGGGCATTCTGACAGCAGCTTCATTGACATTCTCCAACATAAAGCTCCCACAGCATCTACAGACATCCATGCCAGAGTGGGCATCACTTGGGGCACTGATCTGCAACAGAAATGGATGGAGCCTATTCTAAACTGGGGTTCTACAAATACATCCATTCTTTTCCCTCTGTGAAGTAGGTTGTTGTTTCCCATTTTCTTCAATACTAAGAAAACAGGATCAATATTCACTTTGTTCAGCCCTCCCTCATGTATAATTCCACCCAGTTCACATTTTGAATCAAGACTAAGAAACACAGCTATTTATCTCTCAGATGATCCAAATTTCATTTCATTCAAAACATACAGTTCTTGATCATTTCCCAGCTCAAGTCGTATATTTTTCCCTAAATATCCCAGTTAGTTGGCATGCCCAAGGAGTTTCTTAGGCATAGCTAATGACATACCTATCTAAAAGACTGTATCTCTTGGCAGGTCATACTCCTATACAAAGAAAACAATGGAGCTCCTTAATTTAAGAATGAGGTTCTGTTTTATCTATATAAAAGCACGGTAAATTCAGTAACACTTTGCATACTCCATCCACGACTTCATGTATAACAGGGTAACCTAATTGAGTCTCCCAAATTCAGGGTGGGTAGTGACCGTGGGTGCAGAAAACAGACAAGAGACAGCTATTTTTTTCTTGATGTTTACATTTTTGGTGGGAGGTGAAAAAGGAAGACATGAAGTCTTAGAAAGAATTGTTGCATTCTCTGGGAAGGAATTTCAGAGCCTTTGTGTTTCTGTTCCCTGCTTTAGCAAGTTGACCCTTGCAACTGACAGTCTCATCATGCCTGCAGAACTTAGCTGTGGAGGGATGTTATGATCTCCTGACAAGAAATGAATTTTTAGAACTCTTGGTCAAGTGCCATAAGATCACTGTCTTGAAGCAAATGCAATATTCCCTGGGGAAACAGTATAAGAAGTCTTGGATAGACAGCAGTGAATTTGCCTTTGAGTAAGAAAGTCATCAGTCATCCTGCTGAGGGTTTCTTCTTTACCAAACAGAAGTGCAAGAAAATATTCTGTGTGAAGAAAAAAATCTCATAAAAGGGAGTCTGTGTCTTTGATAACTGTTGAGAATATACCACTGACATTTTGGAAGTTATGCATTGATCCCACGGGATCTTCAAAATTATTCTTTATGAATAATATCAGTTGTACTTGGGTTTACGAATATATGTCTGTTCATATAGAAGACGGAGGAAAAATGTAATTACTACTAAGAGTGCCCACCAAAAATTATTGAGCAAGACTAGGACACACTTTGGCAAATCATTTCCTTCACTCATTTATAGCACTGGTAAGAAGAAAGACAAGGTGTTCTTAATCTGCTTCTAACACTCAGGCAGAGGAAGGGACCCGACACACCCAGGAGGCGATGCATTTTGTGGGAATTGTGATGCTGTATCCCAATTGCTGAGTCTGCAGTTAAGTGTGGTATGGTTTGAAGACAGTGTTTGGCCCACCCGCTTTTTGTTCGTATATTTAGATTCTTGTGTTGCTGCAAAGTGCTTTGAAACACCAATGCAAAAAACATTAGTAAGTTAATTTTGTTATTATTTCAATATTTTATATTGCATATCCCATGAAATAAATATTAAGATTAAAGCAACAGGGTGGATTCACAGCAACTTGTGATAATTAAGATTCTTCTTCCTGCATATTTTCTGCATTAAAATAATTGTGGAACTTTGCTCATCGTGTTGGACTGAATATGAATTTTAATGCACAGAGTGTCATCAACTCTTTATTTTAATATTTGGCAGGTAATCAGCATTTTGACTGACAACATTCTTTTCTCTTTTCACTCTTCCATGTGGACTATTGCCAGCATCCACTGCTACATATATATCAGTGTTTATGGCCTTGGTTCAAGACTTGTTCAATGCATCACTATGCAGCTATTTACAATGAGGCATAAAGAATCTCTTTGAAACTGCAAGAGGAAAATTCTGTAAGTGGGTTGAAAATAGTCATAACGATTAGAAGTCAGCAAGGATAGAAAACCACAGTCCTCAGAGTAGTGCTCCCTATTATCTAAGTGAGGAAAATAACTCAAGAGATGAGAAGAAGCATGCAGTGAATCACCATGGTCACATTCTGCAGTGCTTCAGTTCACAGGTTCCCAAGATATGGCTTATAATATTATGGAAATATCAAATGCTATGACTCCCACAGCTTCTTTACCTTATGTCATCAAAGCCATAAAGACTGTCTGCAGCTCTTGGGTCACAGGTCCTTGAGACTTTGCATTTTGTTCTCCACACCTCTCTGCATTAACCTACACTGGGGAGAGCCATACCCAACCATATACTCTCCTGTGCGACCACCTTTATAGTTCAGAAACAGAAGAGAGGCCTCTAACATGAGTCCAGAGCAAAGCATGGAGCTACATCCTCAACTGTCCTGTCAATCCAGATTCTCCAGTTCCACAGTCCAGAATTAAAATATGCCTCTATTATATACTTCAAACATCTATCATGTGCTGAAATACATTCAGAGAGTGAAGATTTTCAGAGGTTTCTGGATATTCTAAATCACGTTGTATAGAAAATGTAGTCTTTTCCTCAGTAAACATGCCAAGAATATGTATGCCTAATATTTAGTTAATTAAAATATATTCATTTAGAATGCTCTTTCTTTGTATCCAGCTCCCTGCTAAGCTAGCAGACACATCCCCACAACCATTCCTTGTAAGGGTTATTACAGTATTTGTAATACTTCAGATTAAAAATGTATTACATCCTCAGGTCTCTTCATTATAATATAATTTTTACACAATCCACGTTAGCATTAAGAGCACAGTATGAGAAGTAGTTTCATAGTGGTGTTTGTCAGCAGGATTCACAAACTGAAATATGTTTATGATGTCTATTTATTCGCTCAAGGCAATTTGCGAAGGGTTTTGAACATTACATACAATCTCTAAAAGCGGAAGCACAAAGCTTTCCTTCGGATTTGACTCTTTCTTTGTGAAACCATACACATTATCCTTCACTTGTACATCTGCACTGGATGAAAGATGAAAGTGTTCAAAGTCCTCTACCTTCCCTCTAGCATAGCTGATGTCCCTTTTGTTCCCCAGACTGACGTGCTCAAGCTTTATCATGGTGGACAGTTGCCTCCTTGCTGGCACACCTCCCTTCTGGCACTCAGAGAAGGAGATGATAAACACTAGGTACAAATGCTGTATGGAGGGAAGCTGTATTAACTTTTATCCACTGGCTGTGAAATAAGAGAGAACAGCAACATGCCCTCATCAATATCATGAAGACAAAAACATCCCAAAATCCAGGATTTTTTTTCTCAGGAAGCACCTTCCAGAAAGTTTCCCAAATTGAGCCATGCCCATGCCAACTATAGAACCTGGTGAATAATGAAATCCAAATCAGCTTACTAAAATAAAAAATAAATCAGTAAGCTACTTTTCTCACTAATCTCAAAGGGTTGTTTTTTTTTTTCTTTACTTGGCTTCTTGTTCTGTTGTTATTTAAAGGGCAAATTGGGGTTACTCTGATCCCAGATGTATAGGAAAATGTAGTCATTCTTCAGGAGATGCTCACAGGCAGCCAAATATATTAAGACAATTTAAACTAGATGACATGTAAGACAGACAATAGATCTCAGAGAAAACTTTCTCAAGGTCAGCAGCAGCAGAAGAGCTGGGACTGGAACCCTGGTCTCTTGATGCACAGCCTAATCATACATTTCTCAATAGCAAAATTTGCAAATGAGATACCACACGCATAAAATTCTGTTTATGTATGGCATTTCTTTAGTGAGCAAGGGCAAATAAAAGATCAATTATTTAAGAGCTTGCTTAATAAGGAGAGTATGTTTCTGTAATTACTGAGGCCAACTAGTAGGTTGAAGGTCTTATAAACTATATGATGCTTTCTCATTGTGCTATGGAAGATGTTCTTGATTAGCCCTCTTGTGATTTGTGTGCTGTGTCTGTCTTGTAATGAGTAGGGTGAATGTCCATGGCACTGATTGACACAGGTTCTTACACGTATTCGAATTAAGGTAGAATTAATTTCATTTTTATCAGAATAGTTTTACTTTTCCTGTTTATGTCAATCTTAGAGAGTATTGTTTTAGATGAAGGTTTCCCATTTTAAGTGGTGAATTTAAGAAAATGATATTTAGATTCTGTGACAATAAAAGCACCTGAGATATCTATGATGATCAAGCAATTTTTGTTTTTGTCCAATTTAGACTTCACTCTTTATATGCATTATGTGTTCATTTAGCTATGATAGGTTTTGAAGAGACTTGTAAAAAGTAGAATCTCTGAAGTCATCCAAATTTTCTGAGCATGCCTCATGCACAAAAAGGCAGTGAAAAATCCTTTGGCTTGCACTACAATAAAACAGGTAGCAGTTTTGAATGTAGATGGTAGCAGAGTTTCCAAGATAAGTCAGTAAAATAAAGTGGTAGTTAAACATCAGGTCTCTTATTCAAGATGTTATCTTATTTGAACTGACTCATGGATGCAGAGTTTGCAACCATGGGAAGGTTGAAGTCCATTGCTTGCTGTTAACTTGCTGTTGGGTCAACTGTTTTTCTCTTTCAAGGAGTCTGAAAAAAGGTCTTGGTGGGCTTATACTCAGTGTATTAAATTACATGACTTTTTGATGAGTTTCATTCTCCCATATCACAGGACACCGTATTATGTATGAAATGTCAACAAGAGAAATGACAGAAGGGCAGCACAGGAGACCTGCAATAACTGGAGGCAGTTCAAGTAACCTGAGTTTATCCCATTTCTTTCAAATGGAATCCAGCAAAGCACGGAACATTTCCTGGGGATTAATGGTCAGAAGGAAGCATTGACAGGATGAGGTGTAGCCAAAGGCCATTAGGTTACACCAGTCACTCATTCTCCAGTAATAGCCCTTTACTCATAAACATCAACGACTGGAAAGGAACATAGTTTACCCACTTACAAGGTATGGACAGTGGAATCTCATTTTTTCATTTAGTTTTCAAAATTACATTAGAACATTTTAAGTTGCTGTTTCACTTCCTCATTTTCCACTGTGAAACTTGTGCCATAGTTTAACCCTCATCCTTCTCCATGACAGAAGGACTCCATCACAGATAAAAGTTACTTAAGAAGACAAATGCCATCACTTCAAACATGCCCTTCTTTCTGCTTCATATGCTGAGCATGATGCCTTATGGTATGGAATAGCCCTTTGGTCAGTTGGGGTTAGCTGCCCTGGCTGAGTCCCCTCACAGATCCTTGTGCACCCTCAGCCCACTTACTGGTGGGGCTGGCTGAGAAGCAGAAAAGGCCTTGGCTCTGTGTAAGCACTGTTCTGCAATGGCAAAAATATCTGTGTGTTATCAACACTGTTTTAGTCACAAATCCAAAGCATAATCCCATACTAGCTTATGTGACAAAACAGAAATCATACCTGGAATGGTCAATCACCTCCACAGTCCTAGGAGTCAAGGCATCGTACTGTTTTTCTTCTGATTGTCTTTCCTACTTCTGAAAACCTCTGCCAAAATCAACTTTTGATGTTAGCAATGTTTTGGGTAGCAAACTGCTCATTTTTCACATCACACAGTTCTAACAAACTGGATCCTTTTCTATATCCCTGTTAATGGCGAAAAGCTTTCACTGGTGGCAGCAGATATCCCGCTAACACTCACTCTATGTGTGGTGAGGTGCTAAAGATTTTTAGGGTAGTCTAACCTTTGCAACTTCTTTTTATATTTCTTCCAGAAATTGATAGTCTACCACTGCACAGAGAAGGAATAGAGAAGGGAAGGGGAAGTTGGAAGGGGAGGGGAAAGGAGGGAAAACCTGTTATTGCTATTATCTCAGATAACTAACATGCTTCGCTACCTACAGTAAAATGCTACCAGCAATGTATTCGGCTTCTTTGCCACCGGGCAGCTATGTAGTGATGTCCTGATCTGTCCTTCTTATCTTTTTTTCTCAATACAAGCAACAAAGCTTGTCTTGCTGTGGTTCTACTGAGAATAGTTACTGATAGGATTTAGTTCTTCAAACCTTGTAAGAATGCAACAGCCAGCTTCCTTCTTAGATTAGCTAATCCAGTCTTTCTATTATATATTCAAGGAAGGTTTGACCTGCCTAACTAGACATTTTCTATTAGATTATCTATGTCTGCCCTGGCTACTGCAAGTTCTCTTTACTACCAACGAAAACAAAAAAGAATTCTTAACTGTGGTTTATTTTGTCTTGGGTCAACAACTGCTTGCTTTTTTCAGTCTTGCTTTTGAAATGTCTACTTTTTTCCAGTAATTGTAAGCGAAATACAGAGACCGTTTCAGATTAATAGATGCCCACATTTAGCCAGATGCATATATCTCCTTAGGTAAAGGCTTACATTCTGCCCACTGCTTGGGTAGATCAAGTATGTCTGAAGAAATTAATGAGCTCAGAATCCCAACTTCTTTAGATGATACATGTTGGGCTGGGTCATAAAAGCCTTCAGGAAAGACATAACTCTGGAACATCTGGATTTTATCAACCAGATCTTCTGTTTTCCATAAGTATCAGATTCTCCTGACTCCACATACTATAGCAGGCAAAATTATGTTTCATACCCAGTTTCTCCAGGGAGACTCCAGTCTCTTCCTTCTCCTAGGTTGGCCCCTCTTTCTGGCTACGTTGGCTACCTTCTAACAAAAGCAGAGAAAATTGACTCATTCACATATTTACCTAGCCCTGGAATCCAAGAACATATTCCTCAAGCATCTCAATTAGGTTCATCTTCTGAATCTTGCCTCTTTTCAGAGGATAAATGATAAAGGAAGACTGAAATTTTAACTTAGACACTTAAATTTAAGTTGAAAGTGAATGATGTGAGAAAATGCAGTAGTTTACTAAATTTTTTTTCTGCTTTCTTGAAAAGATTTTCAAATTATTTCCTCAGTATATGTCAATAGTTTCTCCAGAGTATCACTGAAAATATTTAAAAGCCAAAGATTTGGGGGACAGAGAATAGTTTGGACATACTGAGGAGCCTCAGAGGAAGATGATGCAGGTGTGGAGGACTAGAAGTCCAGCAAAGACCTGAGCTGATGCTAAATCATTCACAGAGCACTGGGATCTGCGCCCACTCCATCTGGGAGGGTCAGTAGGTACTGATTTCTCTTCAAAGGTTTCCATCCTGTGGTTCCCATCAAGTGAGGCCCCAGCCCCTAGAACAGTCGTGACCAGTCTGAGTCCTAGGCAGCAGCCCAGTCTCCAGCTCAGCCATCTGCATTGTGCCAGCCATCCCCAGTTGTGCCCCCGTCCCTCCCAAAGGGACAGAGTTTTTAGCGTTTGCCACCTTTGTTATCAGAAGCCACCAAGAGCCTTGCAAGTCATACAGCCCCAGACCACTTCTCTTCCTCTGTACTTCAGGCCAGTCAGTAGTTGTGACCAGGGTTTCCATCACCCTCTGATGTCCTACCTCACAAGCATCAGGAAAGTGTGAGGTTAGACACAATTGCATAACAAGATTCACCTATTACTTCCTTGTTGTTTTTTTTTTTTGGCTCATCTTGAATTAATCTAATCAAAGCTGCACAGGTGTAGTCAAGGTCTCGCTTATCTGAGAAGTACTAGGGGCTACCCCATGATATCTTGTGATCCTGAATGTTATCCAGCTATAAACAGCCTCTTGACCGAAACCAAAGATTCACCTCCATTCCCCCAGTTCCTGGACAGCAGGAAGAAAAGAAATTATCCACATCAAAAGTCATAGTTCTGCCATCTCTACTACTCAGAGGGATATAGTAAACATGATTTATTACATGACTTACACTGTAAGTTTATATAGGTGTTGGTAGGTAATGGTTTGATTCAAAAGTTGTTCTCCAGTCTCAATTTTCAGATGAGATATTTTTTTCTCTTACAAGATTGCCTTCAGGTTCAATAAATCCCTAAAATCCTTTATTTTTCCATTACAAACATTTTTGACACAAACATTCTTTATGCTGCTTAGTGTACATTTGCTGGAGGCTAAGTTACAACTTCTGTAAATTTTTACTATTTTTAGGCACAAATCCAAGTCCCCAACGTCTAGTACATCTGACTTTTGAAGAATTTAAAATCTGATCTCCCTTGAAACAATGCTGCTTTGGGCTGTCTCTGTCGGTACGGTCGGATGCTGCAAACAATCAAGGTGCCTGTTATAAGAAGTTCCCCACGCAGCTAAAGCATAGCGACTCACCGTGTAAAGAATTGCAGTCAGCTGCAATGCAGCATAAAACCAGACTGTGATCATGCCCATGCAAAAGCAAAGTAATCTGTTTCATAAGCTCTGTTACCCTCATCATTAAGCTGCCTTGCCAGGACTAGATCCACACCAGGATCTATATCCTATAAAATACACAGAAGATAACGTGAAAGCGTGAGAGCTCTTGCACGCTGATCAAAATTACTGCCAAGGATTTCTGGGGATTACACGGGTTAAGAGTCTGGGACTGATTAATCTTCTTGACCCTGAACTGATATAGGCAATGTCAGAGGGTGGACATAGGCTCTGGGTAGACTGTCCTTGGCCACGGACAGGACAAGACTATCAAGGGCCACAAGCAGCCTGTGAGCTGTCTTTTCCTTTCTGCTGGAGAAGCTCAGATGGAACATCAAAGGAACAGTTCTCTCTGTTCCTTCCTACAGCCTTGATCCAGTCCTGGGCAACTAGTTATTTAGGTAAATCTAATTACATGAGCTTTTGCACAGTTCAAGAATAATTTATTTTAAATGCTGTGAACAGCTGTATATTTTTTTTTCTTTAAATCAGAGGCAAATCTTTCAGAAAACCTCTTATTCAGCACAGAAATAGGAAGTTATGCAGAATACTGGATTTTAGACTTACCTGCCGCACGTAGATCGTCTCACTTGAAGTAATCTGCTTTCCAGTGTTTCCTTGTTTTCCTTGACATTATCCTTATTTATGGAAAAGCCCTAGTTTGTGGAAGCTTTCCTTACTTGCCGCTTCCTGCTTCATTTTACTTTTCCTTCGCTTGCTAGTCCTAGCAGTTACCTAATAACAATTTTAGAACAATCAATCATCAGTCTGTGCAAGCAGATAACTTACCAAACACTTGAACCCTGTAATTGTGTTCTGACCTTGGTTTTACTCGAGGTGAGAGTGATAGATTCTTTGCAGCAATGCCATATTTTGTTGTTCTGTAAATGCAGTTCACCTGCCTAAGGTGAACTTTACTGCAGGGAAAAATCAACCGTGGCCACATAAAACCTAGTGGTACCTGGAGGAGTGATGGCATAGGGAGTGTTGGCAAACAAGGCACAGTATTACCTAAATCAGAGAAAGCTTAAGGAGAGAAGGCTTTGTCTGAGGTAACTGGGTAAGGGACTTGACAGTCATTATGCTGACACTGAGAGAATGGGAAAGGTTTTAAAAGAGCTCATTTTCCTCACTTTAGACTTTTGGAATATGAACTAAAGAAGGTTATTAAGGGATTTGCATTGAGATAATTTTTCACTCCAAAGTCCTCCCTTCACTCTGAATTTATGAATAAATGCTGTCTTCTCTTTAATTAAATAAACCGATCGAGCTGTTTGTAGAGTGGCAGGTGATTCGGGTGTGATTCCTACTGGGCAAATGACAAAGCATAAGGATTTCCTACTACAGTGTAATTAATACCACCACTTATTATGCAGTCCCACTTGGAAACATGCACTGTTTCTATGCTCTCCAGGAGAAGTGTTTTGAGACCGAAGCATCTCCCCTATGAGGAAAAGCTGAGTGAGCTGGGGCTGTTCAGCCTTGAGAAGACTGAAAGGGGATCTCATCAATGTTTACAAATATCTGATGTGCTAGAGGCAAAGGGAGATGGCCAACCTCTTCTCAGTGGCCTGTGGGGACAGGACAAGGGGCAATGGTCCCAAGTTAGACCACAGGAGGTTCCACACCGACGTGAGGAAGAACTTCTTCACAGTGAGGGTGACAGCACTGGAACAGGCTGCCCAGGGATGTTGTGGAGTCTCCTCTGGAGACATTCAAGACCCACCTGGACACCTACCTGTGCAACCTGCTCTAGGGAACCTGCTTTGGCAGGGGGGTTGGACTCAATGATCTCTCATGGTCCCTTCCAACCTCTACAATTCTGTGATTCTGTGAAGACCAATTGGCTGAAGCACACGGATGGTCTTTAGCTGTTAAATAATTCTCTGTTCCCTGTGATAATGCTTTTGGGTTATTACCAGAATCTGTTCTAGGGTTTGGATGTGAATGATGTTTCTGATAGGAATACAGCAGACACTGTATGCACATGCATGCGTGTGTGTATGTGTGTGTGAGACCAACACACTCAGAAGACAGTATCTGATAGTGGGCAGAGACACAAATGGAAATGACAACATCCCCTGCTCCTATGTGTGCCTGTCACGTTGAGGGACTGCCCATGCTGTGACCTGCCCAGAAATAGAAAGGTAAACTCTTACTGTGTATGTGTCAAAAACAGGTGTTACATGTGAGCATAGGCAAAGATTTGGGGGAATAGAAGGGAACCACCAGGGTAATACTGATCTCTGATTGACAGCAGTATTGGTGCAACTAAGATTGGATTGTTGTCAAGCCTCGCAACAAAAAGAAAAAGGATGAAATTCTTTCCACCATCAGAGGAGCCATGGCAGTTAACATGGAGGAGCTTGTTTAAAAGAGTCCAAAGGGAGCAATGGTGTTTGATCGGTGGTGAACCCAGCAGCAGCTTTCTAAGGAGAAGAACAGTGAGACAGAACAAAAGCTGTGATGACTGTAAAAGCCAAGTGCTGAACAGACACAAGTAATCACTTCCCTAATCTTCTGCCCAGACTCTCTCAGCCCTCTGTGCAGTAGCCTTCCATCACAACAGTGCACCCCTGGCTGATGGCAACGCAGTCAATGGAGACTGTAACTGCTATCCCTCTAACTGGTTTCCTCTTCAGGGTTTACAGTTCTCCAGATCTGGGCTTTTCAGTCAACACATGCAGATCTAGTGACAGCATGGGATATCTTCTTAAATTTCAGCCACCCTCCAGCTGCCACTCTGGGTACCATGTCCCATAAAGTCAGTACCATTATCAGACAGCCCTGTAAGACTGTTTCACAAGGCCTAGGAGATCTCTGGTAGCTCCAGTCATCAACAGTTTGGGAGGAAAGAAGATGTTAGCCCTGTTGGGTTTGCCCTAGTAGTTGACAGAAGGAGAGGAACACCACAGAATGACTCAAAGGACAATGTTCAGTATATAGTGAACTGAAAAGGGAGGGAAATGGTCTGTGTCAGGATGTGGAACGATGAATTAGTTAAATTTAAATTATTTACAAAAGCATGTTTGCGCTATGAAGCTAGAACTATCAATTGATGGCAAAAACAAAGGAAGAGGGAATTAAGAAAACAGATGAAGTGTGGTCAGACTTAAATTACCAGAATAAACTTAAATCACCAGCGTACTGCTCTTATCAGAAAACATGGCTGTTAATAAAGAAAATGTTTCTCAAGAAAAAACTTGAACATCTGGCATTGAAGATGTAACTGGTGTCAGGAGTGTGGAAAGTCAGCAAATGCAGATGAGAAAACAGAGCCATGGTAAAACAAAGCCATCAGAAACTCATTGCAAAATGCCACCATAAGCTTGTTTCCTTTTGGTCATTTTGCATAGCTGCAGACTTGTTAATGAACAGAAAAGCAACAAAAGCTTAATGTGCAATTTCCACAGCCCTGGGCCCCACCATGCATTTTCTGTGGCTCTGTTTTTCACTGCATGGAGGAAGTGCTGGTGGTTTTCATCTGAAGTGCTTCTTACTTGATTTTAGTAAGAGGGACTAAACCTCTTTTACAAACTTACATGTCTCTGGAAAAGCCCCTTTTCAGACATTATTCTAATTGCCAGTGGAGATTTTATTTAATAAGCTGCAGCACTGAGCGAGACGAAGCATCTTGTTTCCCAGCGCTGCGTGCTAACACAAAAACAGGAGCAACGCGCACTAAGTTGTGTCAGATAATTAGGATACACTAATAGAAGTTAATCAAAATCAATAATTGCAACATAGACAGCAGAAATGATCAAATGCAAACATTTGAATTTTCACAGTAATGTAGTTCAAAATTATTAAATTATAATTGAGCATGATCTGCTGTCATATACCTCTCATGATATAACCTGACAGATACTTGAGCAAGATTTGATTCACATCTGTGAGTCTCGTTGATGTGAAATATTGTACAGGCTTGATGCCAGATGTGAAATTATCCTTATTAGGTGTTTTTCTTTAACAATTGTGTTTTAGCACAGTGATTAGACCAGATGGAGCATAAATCTTTTCTTCATTTTTTTTAACCTACATTCTTTCAAAATCCAGTTACCATAACAACTTGATTTCACTGTTTATGTTAAATCATCTTCTTTTTATATCACACCTAGAACTTTTGTCTGGCTCACAAACGAATGCAGCTAATTCTTCAGTTAATTATTTGTTGTCAAAAATCTGTCAACAACTTTCTTGCTTTCTCCTATTTTCTTTTTTTTTTTGTAGGGGGGAAGGGAAAAAAGGAGTAATGTCTTTTGTTTGGCATGTTTAGTATCAGCAATAAGTAGACAGAGCAGTAATATAAACCTTCTACAAAACAATAAAGCAGAAGGACTCCCAGCAGAAAGCTCGAGAATCTCAAACTATACCTACACAGACTTCTAATGGTCTTTTTTTTTTTTAAAGGATGTTTCTCTCCATGAAAATTAAATACTCCTGGTAATTTCACAACACCAAAGCTTTGTATATATTTCCCTCTTTGTTTCAGTGGGACAATTCAAATCTTCTTTTATGATAACAACATAAAATTATAGTAAAATACCTTCTCCTCTGTCTCTTTTTTTCTCTTGCTTAGTATTTATTCGACTTTGTCAGGGAGAGAAGAGAGACAGTGGGAGGTGTGATAAGTTAATATCTAGGAATAAAAAGGCGCTACCTAGCAACATTTCTCTGGAAACTAAATCTCATTTGTCAAGCAACTCTAAAACAGGGGCTACATTGCCCAGGGGATTGATAATGGCATACAGAGCTTTTCACAGCAAGTCACTAAAATATAAACGCAGCCCAGGTCAGTAGGAACTGAGCACTGTTACCATGTGACAGCTGCTTAGTGGCCTGTATGAAATGCCTTCTTAGTCTTCATCTGATTCCTAGTGGGAAGGTGGCTGCATCCCAATTAGCATTAATTGGCTCCCTTATTGTTAGCTGCAGCAAGGCGACCACGGAGCGTGCAGAGTCAGGGAGCACACCGGGATGCTCTAGGTCAGCTGTGTCCCTAGGTAAACCAGATACAACCATCTGTAGGGAATTCTGTAGCCCAAGTATCACCCCCATGTGACAGCTGGGAGTGAAGGAGCCTCCACACCGTTCCATGGGTGCATCTGTTTCAGTGGTTCACATCTCCTGTCCTTACAGGCGTTTTTTTAACCCCTCTTGCATCTTGCCAAAACCATCCTGTTTGAAAACATAATGGATTTCTTTTTGTCCTTCTACAGGGAATCAATCTATCAGATGAAGATATCTGATTTCTCAGCCTTTCATCAAACTGTGTACTTTCATCTGGACTGTGTCCAATTTGACTACACACATCACAAAGTACAGTGACCAAAACCAGACACGATGCTTCAACTGTGGTCTTACCAATGCTAACTGCATGATTATTATTATCTCCCTTACCATACATTACTGCTCCTTTCATGCAGTTCAAGTTAATGCTTATCTGCTACAGAATCTCATGACCACTCGTGCTTTCTAGTCTGTATAACACAGAGACCACTGAATACACATTTCAAGTGGATCAGAGATTATTCCAGCTGGATCTCCAACCACTGAGGACAAGTTTTCAGGTCCTTCTGCATGGGTGATGTGGTTCAGGCCCAGGTAGAGGCTGAGCACCACCAGCCACTAGCTCACCCACCCACTCCTCAAGGAGAGAAAAACAAACCAAGCCCCATTGGATCGGATAAAAAGTTTACTGATCAGCACTTTGAGAGGGGAACAGTAACAGACACACCCAGTGATAACACAGAGTACTTCACCAACCTATGAGAAGCCAACAGAGACCACAGCACCATCACAAGGACGGATGGACCGACGGACGGACCGACCGACTGACCCCTGCCTCTGCCCCACCAGCCCCTTTTATAGGGGCTCATTGATGTCAGGTGGGGTGGAAAACAGCCCCAGCCAACTCAGTTCACCTGTGCTGGCTGCTTGGGGAGGTCAGCTCTGTCCTGGACAGAACCAGGACAATGAGGAATATGATTGATCTGAACACTCTTTAAGCTTTTCTTTCCTTGTTCTGTTGTGTTCTCCTACCTCTGTGTTAAAACACACTTTGTGATTCTATCATTCTATGATTGTTGTGGTTAATCCCAGCAGTCAGCTAAAACAACACCCAGCCATTCATTCATTCCCCCTAACAGTGGGATGGGGCACAGTATCCAAAAAAAAGTAATACTTGTGGGTTTAGATAAAAACAGCTTAATTGTACAGAAAAGGGAGATGATGATAATAGTGGTGATAATAATAATAACCACAACAACAATACAAAAGAATGCATAAAACAAGTGATGCATAATAGAATTGTTCACCACCTAATGACTGATGCCCAGCTCTTTCTCAAGCTGCAGCCTTTCCTGGCCAACTGTCTCCAGCTTCTCTACTGTGCATTACATGATATGGTATGGAACAACCCTTTTGGACAGTTTGGGTCAGCTGTCATGGCTGCGTCTCCTTCCCAGCTTCTCATGCACCTCTTGTGGAAGGCTTATACCTCCTTGCTGACAGGGCTTGGGAAGCTGAAAGATCCTTGACCTAACTGTAACCATCACTTGACAGCAACAGAAGCATTAGTGTGTTATCAACATCGTTTTTGTACCAAATCTGAAACACAGCACTCTATCCCACCCAACACCAGGGCAGTGATAAAGCTCACCTGCACAACCACAAAAGGAACTTAGACACTGGCAGAAGAGGGCCCCCAACAGTACCCTGACAGATATCACCAGACTTATCACAGAAATCACCAGCCCATCAAAAGTACATTCTCACAAACCCAGAAGAGCCAGGAACCTAAATAAAGCACTCACAAGGAAGGAAGTCCCTGCCTCAGCTCCTCCCAGGCCTGACCCAGGAGAGCCATCATCCTTGTGGTACAAGTGTGGAGCCCATTGCTCAGCAGCAGCAGTTCTCCACATCACCAGCAGCTGGGGAGACTGGGATTCAGGAAGCAGCTACCAAACTGGACACAGTTGAGGGTGGGATCCACTAATACAAAGGCATATACATATTATCTCATTAGGGAACCTCCATCCTATCCAGCTAGAGAGTGGACAAGATGAGGACATTGGTGCTTCCCATGTTTGTGTGGGTGCTCTGAGTGTCTGTGTGTGATCTGTGTGGCTGTTGATGCATATATGTGTTTACATGGTGTATATGTGTGCATGTGCCTGTTGGGGAATGCATTTTATGCTTTGCTACCGGGTGGACCATAGACATGGAGAAGCAGCAGCCTCACCTCTCTATGTCTGTCGGATCCTGCATGATATATTTTCCTCCAACAAACTATATACAGTAATTTTAGGGCCCTGGGAACAATTCCAGTGTAACAAGCTGGCCTAACCTCTGTGTGCACTTTACAAGTTCTGTCTTGTTGCTTCATTAAATGTCCTGTATTCGAACCTCAGATTAGCTCCAGGTTCTTGTGATCTCCTGCAAGGTGTGTTATAGTGCTCAAGTCACTAATCATGAGGAGGAGCTCACAAGGTGACAGGCATCAAAAGACTTTCAAAACTGACTTTTTACCAGTAAATCTTGCCTGAAGAGGAATGATAAATAGCTCTAAAAAAAAAGAGACAAAATTTTTATTTGATGGTGTTACTCTCATAACCTTAAGGCCTTATTGCAGCTTTGTGTCTCTCACAATGCAAGTCACTAGGAGCCAATGGTAAACTCGGTGGTTTGTTAAGTGTGCTTGAAAACATTGGGGGAAAATACCATACAATTCAGTACAGAGCTTTTAGGGCTTTTATCCCATCAGTAGTGTCTTCTGTAAGATGGGTTTCTTCTAGATTTGCTGCAAGAACCTGCAGTTGAACACTGCAGCCAATCACCTATTTTATGGTCAGAATGGACATGATGAAATATTCTTCCATCACAGCATTCTTGCTTGAAATGAGCTTTTAGGTTGGAAGAATGATACTCTGTCTTCTCACTTCGTGAGATTCTTAAAAGGCTTAGGAAGCTGAAGCAAAGTGGCTTCAAAACCATTAATCTTCAGCCAACCTGTGAAGCAGAGATGCCATTGCACAGGAGGCAATCTCTTTCCTGGATATGGCCAACATGGTTTGCTGCTTTTAAAGCCTTATTCGTATCAACCCTGGTTGCTGAAGAACTCCCTATGAATGCTACATCATGACTAAGTTTAGACAATGTGTAGTGCAATGGATCTTCAGATTTGTTCTCCTGAGATGGGCTTCTAGGCAATTAAAGTGGCCATTTGCTGCTGCAGTCCCATCAGAGCTGTCACTAGATCCTCCTTCTGTCCAGTCACTGTGAGAGCTGCTGTACCTTCCCCTACCATGGCACACAAACTGCAAGGACATTCAGGCAACATGTTGATCACAGGGTATGCAATGAGCAAAGACAGGTGCTGTAAGCTCTCAAAAATAACAAGGTTTTGTGCTGATCTTCTTCATAGAAATCAAGATGATTAGGCAGTTCCATATATGAATTGTTTTATTTTAGACATTGAACTATTTCTTCCACTTCTGCCTTGGAAATAAATAATTATTTTGGAATAAGTGGAAATAAAACATTAACTTTTTCTCACTATTACATCACTCTTGACACAAGCTGAAAACAGCATGGATTTTTCTGCCACTTTTGCCTGGGCTACTCCAGCAGGAGTCTCTGTGTCCCTGGAAGAGAAAACCTTGACTCCAGAAAGGATAAATAATGATGGCTTTTGGATTGTCTGACATTTTATTTCACCCTCTAATTGCACGGAAATTTCACACTGCTTACCAGATATCACGTTGGACAGGTTTCCCAAATCCTCTGTATTTGCTAGCAACTCTGGCGTTCTCCACCAGCAGCAAAGATCTTGGCTCATTATCTTCCCTCTTTGCCCACTTAGCTCTCCTAGAGTCTGCGCACCCAGTGACAGTGAAATTGGCAGGAAGAGCGCACAGTATCTGCGAAACGCACCATCTTGAGTCCTGGAATAAGCCAGCTGCGGTTTCTCAAATCAAAGATCCCAAAGTCCTTTGACAGGAAAGAGGAAAAACTGGTCTCAAGGAGCCACAAGTTCTCCAAAATCTGCGTTTTCTGGTCACTGCTGCTCCTTCTGTCAGATATTGCCCCTGCCATCAGAGCACAGTAAGACCTGTGAGCTAATGCAGTGAGCTCTGGTTTGTCACTGCAGCACTGGCCAAAGCCAGAGCTTGTCTGCTCATTTCGTTGATGCTAGTGGATGTTTCCACAGATGCTCTCCCATTTGCCTTCCACCCCTTACAACTACACAGTCTTTTCCTGACACAGTGGAAAGTGAAGCATTTTGGCCTCTTGTCAGACATGTTGAAATCGTGTATTGAACGGTGGAGTAAAAAGTCTATTGCCAGTCACTGTACCTAACAAACGCTCTCAGAAACTGAGCCCTGGTTAACAGTCACTCATGCTGTACAACGTGGGCTGCCTGCTGTGACTCGGGTGATAGCCAGAGCGTATCTGAGCTCTCTCTGGTGCAGCATACCCAGTGTCACCACAGCCATGGATCGGTAAATGGTGTGTCTCACATATATAATCCCAAGAGAATGCTACCACAGGGGTGTGGAGAGCTTAAATATCTGCCAAGCCAGTGACAAAAAGACATTTATCCTCCTCACCCCACTGAAATGATCGCTTGTAAAATAACTCTGTTTGACAGCAATAGATGATTTTCACTTTATTCAACTGGAAAGGTAACATTGAATAATTTTTTACATGACTCCAACCCCATTCTGTTCCTCTGAGTGACTTTAATAAGTGTATCGTATCTCTACCAGAAGAAAAACTTCCATTCATCAGAGTTTTGCTGGGAGGAAGAGGAAAACATCATAAATATGATGCCACAGATGGCAAACTTTGGAAAGGGTTGTTTAAACTGAGGATGATAAGCCACTTCTCTCTACATGTTCTTGTAGGGTTTCCCCTGGGACACACTTCACATTTTTCTTGTTATGTGCTTTGCCTCTTCCCATTATTATTCCTCCATAAAAACACTTTATTTCTTTGCTTCCTGAAAATCTACCAAGGGACAGATCATGAGGTGGACTACAGAAGGTATTTCAAACTACACAATCACACCTGTCTGATGCTTTCTCACTTAGGTAGTACAAAACCAAAATTATTCAGGCAAGCTTTCTATATACTGAAGTAGCCTATCCAGACTTCCAAGGGAAGCATCATCCTGGCCCTTCAGCTTCTGTTAGAGACTTGTGCTTTCAGGTTTGCCAGTGCCATTGTCACTGGTAACAAAGCGGTTATAAAAATAAGTTTTTAGAAAGGTACGTGTTCTTCTCCCCTCCCCTCCTCTGCTCCAACCATGTTATTCCAACCATTTCTTCCCAGTATCAAATATAATTAAGTCATACTAAGCCTGACCTGTCACAGATGCTTAATGCTTTATCTATATCCCTGCTAGATACTTGAACAAATTGCTGACAAGCAAGACTACTGACATTTGAAAGAAATGCCATTCAGTCATCAGCAGATTCAAATTAAGATACAGTACTTAACATAGAGATAGTATTTATTGTTTAAAATTGAACAGATCTTCCTAAGCCCATAAGCCCATCTTACATTTAGGGTAGAAAGCCATTTCAAGCTCTTAATAAAAGTCACATTTAGTGATGCAGATCTGAATTAATACCTATATTTCAAAAATTAACTTCCCAAGTGTTTCAGATGTGTATTTTCATTGGAGAAACTATCTCTAAAAGCAGTGGGTGAAAATGTGAGTTTATGCGTGTGTACGCTTGCCAGAGCAAATGAATGATATTGCCATGACTTTGTTAGAGAAAAATATATCACACTTCTTTCATGCACACCTGTTTTTATCAACTATTCATACATCCCCATAGCATGTTGACATTACAGCTCCTTGCTTCACGGCAGACTGACATAATTCTGTTTGCAAATAAGAAACATTTTATACATCATTTTGAAATTGCTCAGTTATCACAGCCTGGGAAGAAAAGACACATCCTAGGTCAGTTCCCTTATTTTCTCCCAAGGCAAGGTGGTTGTAAAAAATCTACACGCTGCAACTCTCACCAGCTCAACTTCTGCTGAAATAGAACTACCTGAGATGAAATTGTAACACAAACAACATTGTTAAGACTGATTAATGGGTGCCACTGTTTGAGGAATAGATCACGAATGCATCCGGTTGATGTTGCAAGGTAAGACCACACAGCAGATGAAGTGGCTCAGACAGTCCATGGAATCTCTCTGCATATTTATGAATTCTGATTGATATTATGGGCTTTATTTCTGACCAAAGCCTTCAGTGTAGATTTAATCTTCTGTTTTATAGGGAAAAGTGGTCAGTGTCAAAGAGACTGAATAAGCCTATAACATTTTAATAACCTTGCCCTGCTCAAACAAGAGAGACTCTTAGTCCCATTGACTGTTAAGAGCCTTCTACCTAAACACTGGTGGAGGTTGGGGAGGAAAAAAAATAAGATGTTCACAGATTTAGGGACTGTTTTTTATTAAGAGATGGTATCTTACTTTCTGTATAATAGCTGGAAGATTTAGCAGGAGGCAAAGCAACAGGCAACCTGTACCCCTCAAGGTCCTTTGTATCTCAGTAAGCATGGGAGTAGAGCATGCAGTTTCCAAATACGTGTATATTTGGATCATTTTTATTAATTTAAGACATTAATTTCCTGGGTTCTGCTAGTGCATTTTCCTCCTGCTTAGTTATCAGCTATAAAATGTTACAGCTCAAAGGTATGCAAGAGCTATCAGTGAAACTCCGTGGTGGCTGGCATTGGGCTTGAGGCAAACACCTGAAGTTTCAAACAGAGAACCCAGTGCTAAGCTGGGGAGCTGGACAGGGTGATGCTGATCACTGTATATTAACAATGGTCCAAGTTAGGTGCTCACTTGCCCTTTGAGTGCCTAAGTCCCACACAAAAACACCATGGAGGTCTTCAAAACCAGCACTAAAACCTTATCACACTTGGTAAATACTTGTCTTCTGCTGGTGGACATTTACAAAATCATCTAGCAACCTTGCATTTGTTATTCACAGTTCAGCTTTAGCAGGATTCTCAAAATCAGGCTAAGGAGCCCTGATTCTTCACTGAGAAAAAGGGAAAGAAGTTTGCATGCAGCTTTGGCAGACATTCACCTGGGGGGGTCATATTCCAATTTCTGTGCTAAATACAATTTAAACAGAAGGAGATGAAGATAGTCCCACCCAAAAGCACCCATAGACCAAAGTTAGGACATCCAACTGCAGCACTGGAAAGCAGTCTTCAAACTCATGTTACAAATAAAAAAAAAAAAACAAACCAAAACCAAAACTCCAAGGACAGCTGTGCCCCTAGAATGACTTATTTGATCTCTGTATTCTATGTTTCTTTTTGGAAAAGACCATCTTGGCTTTAATGCAAGGAAATAATTAAATTATTAGGGCAGTGAGTGAATACTGAAGATTTCTTTCAGTCCAGGGTAAACAATCCCTTAGAGTTACTTATTAGCTCTTTTACATGTCTCCCTGCTCAGAATGATGTTTTATCCTATCGAAAACATCTTACAGGCTTAAAACAGGAGCCTAAAGATCTTTATGACAAATAAACAAAAGAAGATATTTCTGATAGACTGTGAGTTAAATATAATCAGTTTGACTACTATCTTTGGCTAGAGATTTCTTGTATGATAAAAAAAAAAATCTCTTTTCAATCCATTCACTACCTTTTAAAAGGTGTCAATAAGAAGGGTGACAGCAAGGCTGGGACGAAATCAGTACTCCCAACTGAGGCTGGTTATACCCTTTTATCGCCATTGACAAACAAAAGGGGTAAAGTTTTACAAGAAGATGACCCAAAAGCAATATAATTCTGACTGTAAGTATCCCAAGGTGATGTAACACTAGTCAGAAAAATCTGTGTAGAGTTGTTGCTATTTCCCACTCTTGTGTGAGGACATTTGTAATTGGGAAGATCACATCTCAGTGGCATTCTGTATATGTCAATGGAATACAAATAGAAGAAAATCCCCATGATAGGCACTGACATCAAAACAGACTCCTAGCTTTGGTGGTTACCTATTTTCAGGAAGCAATTCAATAGCATAATTTTGAGACCTTCTTTCGGGAGATATGGTTTGGTGAGAATGAAACTGGAACAAAACAGTGGCACGTAAGTGCCATTTATCACTTTGTAGTAGTTTGTAGGAAACAAGGGCAGCACACCCTTTAAGACACCTCAACAGAGACTTGAAGGTTTTGTGATTAAGGGAGGAAAGTTTCAGTCCTAAGGACAATGCTGGGGAAAATGTAGAAATTGACAAAGGAGTGACTAAGAAGTGAAATGTTATAGATTTAGCATAGGGGAAATGGAATTAGATGCAGATCCTGTAGATTTGGGAGGGGTCCTACTTTCTTTCCTGTGACTAACATTAGAAATATTGGCAAGTCAGTTCCAGTGATCTTAGTATATGTCACCAGTCTGCATCAAATACAAATTACGTTGAAATCTAGACCTTAGTGTCCTAATTAGATCAAAAAGTAAGTAGGAAATGGAGAACTTAAAGAAAGAACATGGAGAAATTAAGAGCCTGTGAGGAAGACAGCCTATTGCAAAAATAAAAGTTTTCACATTATTGTACATAACATGAATGGACCAGTTATAAAAATTTGTGTTACATTTTCTTGAGAACTCCCACTGCTACCATTTAGAATATTTTAAAAGTGTTTTTACTTCTTCTTTAGACAAGTATATGTGATGTGATTCCACACAAGCAGCTTGAAGGGTTCTTCCCTGCTCCTTTTGAAAAAGAAATGGGGAAACTGTTTTTTTTTTTCAAAATGAAATATCAATGCATAATAATACAGCAAAAGATGAGTGATTCACAAGGAAAAATTTGGCTGAAAATTTCCCCTTTTTTTCTTGGTGTTGGAGAATAGATTGCATAACAAACCTCAGATTTATTGTCATTCAAAATTACACTAGATTTGTTTGGACTTCAGAGCCTTTGAATACCAAATTTTGATATTTTTTTTTTCTTCAATAGGGAGAGAGAGGAAAGATTTTGCCCATGTTTCAGTGGAATGAGGCATAAAAGATTCCATACAGGACTTGGGAAAAAAAATATTGTAATTTTGACATGAAACAACAGCTGCTGATTCTATAGTCAGACTGTTGGTTTTTTTATCAATGAGACAGTCATCATGCAAACACACCAACTAGAGAAAGACTCAGAACAAGTGACTTAAGATTATGAGATCAAATCTTGCTAAAAAGCACCAAGAATGAACATGTGTAGAGGGTATCGAGATGTCTGTTCTACAGTTAAAGCAGCATATGTTAAAGATTGTATCTTTACTATTAAGATGAGAAAACTGGAGACAAATACCTGTGCCAATGGCATCAGCTGGTTTGTATCAACCCTCCTTAAGCACATCTGTCTTAGTGAAAGCTAAGCTGAGTGGTACAAAACAGAATGAGGGAATTAATTGTGGATGATCTGAGGCCTATTGCTTGAGATGACTGCCTTGTCTTCCTACTTAACAATAGAAGTGTCCCTTTTGGATAATAACTGCATGATATAGGGCATAAGAAGTTCCAGGAAGGAGGCTCCAAAATGAAAAAGTTCTTTTTCTTGTACTTGAGAGAGCAAAAAGGTATCTGACAATGAACATTGTAAATGAGAACTTTCCTTTTTCTTAAACAGAGAGCAATAATGTAAAAAGTAATCTGCCCTGTCAGGAGTTAGATTTTTTGTATGACTGTGGCTGCCTTCACTAAAAACCTGTCCTTGTTTTTAAGCAACCATTTTTGGACACAAAATAGAGAAAGGGAGAAAACTGAAGGTAAAAGTTTTCCAATGAGGGCAGTTTCTCATGTCTATACACCACAAGTCCTAGGTTATGACCCTTCCTCCAAAGGTTATGCCATCTATAAAGCTCTATCATGTATTTCCATTTATTTCTATCCCTTTCATCCTTCCTGTGTATACTATTCCTTTCATAAAGCTCTCTAATGAATAGGAGAATGAGCAAAGCTGTGGCAGACCTTGGACATTTCTTTCACTGTACAGCAGTGCTGGTATACCTCCACAGAGCCCAATGGGGAACCACAATTCCTCAAACACAAATTGATGACAATGATTATTTCCAGGGAAGCTATGAATATGAAGAACTTTTGAAATCATTTCCCTATGTGGATTCCACTGGTGACCAGTAAAGAGGCATGGCATAGCCCACTTTAAAACACCATAACGTTAAAAAGAAAGCCTATCTAGAATAGATATGGAATAGAAATATCTTGCCTCATCTTTGAGGTGGTGTTAGTCAGCTGATGTAGGGTGTCCAGATGGAGACAAAGGGTGAACAAGCTAGAGACCTGGAAATAGACTGTCCTTTAGGTGAATTCAGTCTCTCTGACAGAGCAGATTTGTACTGTAACTGTTTACAGTATTTATAATTCATATTATGTAGGCCAGTGGAAATTGTAAAGCACATCTTGTACAATCAAGCTGTAATCAAATTTCACTTCCACAGACAATCCAAGCATTTCAGATAAGATTACATTTTTTTGAGTGTTTGTGATAGTAAATTCTCAGCATTAAATTACCACAGCAAGCTTTCATAAAATGGTGTTGATTATGTTTGTATAATAATTTAATTAATATTCATAGGAAGTATTTTTCACTATTCACTCAGCTATGACATCCAATCATTTCACGCTGAAACACATTTTGCTTTGTACTTTACAATTTGGCAAGGCTGGCAGGATTAAGTAGTCCATCTAATAAGAAGGTAGGTGTACCCTTCAATTGTGTAGCACAGAAGCACTAAAAAAGATTTTAATACAAACTGGCAATAAAAGGAAGATGGACCTTTGAATGTAGATCATTGTAAAAAACATTCCTGAAATGGTATAGTTATGATACAGTACTGATTTTGAGAATGAAATATTTTAATGAAATAAATTATGAGACTCAGATGTCTTGTATTGCAAGAGCATGCATTGAAACATTTGTGTAAATGGCATATTGTGACTATACACAGCTATTTGAATCCCCATATTAATTTCAAACATATTTCTTCGGTCTGAAAAAAATCCCTATTCCTTCAGTGGCTTATTCTCAGGCATGTACTCAAAGCAACAATTCTGTGCCCTCATCATAAAGTCTCAGTCTAATACATTCACCAGGTTGTAACCAGCTTTATTTTGTATTTTCAACACCAGTCGTACCAGTTTGATTTGGTATTCAAACAGCAGCCACATGTTCCCGTTGGGATTCCATTGTTGGTTAATATTAATGTTCCCTTAAAATGGAGTAATACCCAACTGTCTTCACATTTATTCAATGTGAAATCCTAGCCTTTCAAAAGATAGGTCATGCTGATGTGACACTACATCTTTTTGTCCTGAGGGTTTAGAGGCTGAACCTTAAAGCTGCCAGACAGATTCGGGAAATTTGATCTCACTGCTTAAGCCTGTGAGCTGCAGGATGCTCATCATCTGAACGGGCAGGAATTCACCTACGCAGGTCAGCTGGTAGGACCCCATGTGAATGAGAATGATGATCATTACTGTCATTCTAGAGATGTGAGGGTCTTCTTTGCTGATAGAAATAAATCCCAGTAGCTCCAAGACTCTATTCTACTGATGGGAGAACTGTGATTTGTAGCACATCATGGGAGCTGTGGAGCAGAGTTTTCAATAAAGTACAGCGGTGCCTGATTATTTGATAAACAAACAGATAAATTTATAAATAAAGAAACTACTGAAAAAAACTGAAATTGTTATATACTCTGGATACCAAAATAAACTGAAAGACAAACAGATTAATGAGTAGCACATACTAAAAAAAAATGTTCAAATGAATAGTTTGAGAGGAAAAGAAAAAATCAGAGGTAATGCATTTACACAGGACCTTTCTTCTGAAATAATTCTGTGTGCTGTTTCAGGTACATACAAGTACATTAAGAAGCAAAAGAGATAACAGTGACACAGCAACAAGGAATTCTCCCACTGGCCACTAGTAATAAATAACTTCAGGGCAACCTGAAGGACATAAGACATTCAAATGTCAGCACCCTCTAAGCAAACATCAGTTTGGCCAAGGAATCAGCACAGAAAGTTGTGGAGGATTCAGTTATACGCAGTCACGACCTGTATACTTCTCCCCATCCAGTACTGTCACGAGAAGTGTGGCATATCTATTGAAGGAGGAGACATAAAGGTAGTTTGTTAACAGACAAGAGACTCTGATGTATTCTGCAGTAAGGTTGCAGGCACAGTATCATTTTTAACACAAAGAAGTTCATGCCATTATTATTTTATGTACTTTTCTACCATTTCTAGTGGTCCTAGAGTGTAAATACAGAGCAATGCCTGCCAATTGTTTTTTAGAATGTCATGTTTCATTTAAGAGCTTAAATTGAAGCAGCTATTGTAAATAACATACATTCTAGCAAAGTATCTCCTAACCAAAAAAAGCCTGCCAAAGGACTCTATGAAGCTTGAAGAAGACCTCACCATGTCAGCCAAACTTCCGGAGGAAATGTTTAGACATGTCAGTGAACAATGTAAAGAAAACTCAAGTGTAGACAAGAAGTTTAATATTAAAAGGAAGCATTCTTCCTTCCAAGATGAGCTTTACTTAGTGCCATCTGTACGGAGTATGGAATAATTCCAAAGCTTGGGATCTACTGCCCAAAAGGCAATTATAAATTTGAATTGTAGATTGGAGTTAAGTGCTAGGTTAATTCTTCTAAGAACTTGTGTTCAAAATGTACATCAGAGCCTCCAGTGAGGGATCTGCACATTTAATAAAGCTGTCTATTCACAGACATGAGACATGCGAATGCAAGGCATACAGTGACTGATCTTGAATCCAGCTGTCCTATTAAAAGACTCTGTGTGCTTGCCATTAGAAAATGGTTTTATTTAGTAGGCAACCATTTATACATTGACCAGTCTTGTCTGGACTTTCAGTTGAATTCCAGTAATAGTCATTTCAAAATGAAAGTACCTAGCAGCACAATGATCAAGTAAGTGCATTGCTGAAGTTGTATGAACATCTTTAAACTACAATTGTTCACCATGTGCTAAGCTTTATTGGCCATTTACAGTATTATCTACCTTTGTCAGGTATTTTATGGCATAATTTCTTTTTCCCAAATGACCTCTTTCAATTAAGTAGTTGGGTTTGTTTGGAGTTTTTTCTGGACCTCACTACTTCTACAGTAATATTTTCTCTTACTGATAGATACAAATTGCACCATAGGAATATTAATAGTACAAAAACTGGCTGATAATTAATATTATCCCAGTGGTATGTATATATATAACTGTACCAGATCATACCACATTTGTTCTGTAAAAGCAAGGATGAAAATCCATTCATGTTCTTCCATTTGCTCACATGTCCTGCCTTGATGGAAATATCAGCATGAGGTTTTCCAGTTCATCAGGTACTTTTATGGGTCTCCTGACTTCTTTCAAAGCAGTAATGTAGTTTCTGACTCTTAAATTAACATTCAAAAGTAGAGGACACTCAATTTTATTACTCTTTTCTGTCATCTGGAAAAGCTCAGAAAAAGGTCATCTCATTCATCTTTTGCATTCTTCAGAATTTTCATTTTCTATAGTTTTAGGACTACAAAGGGCATTTACATCGTCGTAGGGACATACACTAGAATTCCCTGTGTGCTGTGCTACTAAGGAGGCACATAGTGACTTCTCAAGAGAAAACCAAGTGTTGTCTCTTGGAGCTGACATTGCTTGTGCTATCTAGACTGGTATGATTTCCCCTAGGAGTAGAACAAGCAACAACTAAACCTCAGTATTCTCTTTTCTGGGCAATCTTGTATGTCAACTGTCCATATCATCAAAGCAAAAATAGAAGTACCAGAAAACCTTTGTGTAGATATCACCCTCCTTGGTTCCTAATAAAGCACCTAGTTCTAAGTGTGTTTACCCAAGAGTGGCAGCCTCTTTTTCTTTGTTTTTTCCCCTCTATATGTGTGTGTGTGCGTGCACACACACACTGCTGGTTGCATCAGAGGTGCCTTCTCAAAGTAAAGCTTCAGGCTGGTAATCAGATGTGCCACCTAAATCATGCTCATCAGGAACCACAAGCTACCTACAGTTTTCCAGCCACACTAAAAATAGAATTGTGCTGCCCAGACATTTCTCTGCAATGCACTAAAAGAACCATTTACCTTTCACATGTAAAGATGAGCAAAACCAGGGCTGCACAGGGAAAGAAGTAACTTGGGTGGAAAATTCCTCACCGTTTGGTTGGGAAGGGGACACAATAGCTAATTGACTCTAACGTATTTATGTTATTATTGAAAAAAAGTATCAGCTTCACTCACTTCCATCTTTGTCATACTTATTGCTTACCCAAATTGAACAAAATGGCACTAGCTATAACCTCTAAAAAATTAATGATTTGAATGGAATGTGTTAAAAAAGCCTAACTCAGAAACAGTACTGTTTTCAATACTGTACAATTTTACTAGTTTGAGGATCTGAAAAAAAGGTGTCTACTCCAGTACTGTACGAAAGAGCTTGCTGACTGGTATGGCACAGCAATGACCATTAGTTTTTATGTATGCTTTGCCAAATGGGCATTGTGATAATACAATTTTCCTCTACATAATTACTAGAAGAGGAAATAGTGTTCTTCTTTTTCTTTTTTTTTTTTTTGAGATGTACCTTTCTGAATAAAGTAGCTTTCATAATACCAGTGGCCCTCCTCATATGAAGGCATGAACTGTTGCATAGTAGGACAAGCACTTTGAATATACAAAACTGATTTCTTATGTGAATATTAACCAAAACTTTAATGACAGAAACTGCCTCTAAGGCAAATCACTCCAGCAAACTGAACGGAGTTTTCTTCAAATTCTCATTGCTGCTACTATTAGCAACACGGCAAACAATATTGGTGGCGTAATCGAAAACAGGCTAGAGGTGTAGGTGTATATTTATCTAGCTTGCTAAGTACCTATTCAAATGAAAGGAGAAATACAGCTGATAAGCTTTTATTTGGTTTAGTTAAATGACATACTTGCATGGTATTTTTAGCATATTCCCCACCTTCCCCCCTTCCCCTCCTCTCCTCAGTGGTAATGTTTAACCTCCACTGAGCTGCATATCTTTTCCAATTTCCAATTCATTTGCCACATACCTTATAATTTGTTCGGTTAGGATAATGTTAATGTCACCTAATGTGATATCATCTCACCGTGCAACATATAGTAATATGTTGCACGGTGGCCTTCTTAAAAGAAGGCCAGCTGGCCCCTGATCGACTATGCTACCTTATTGCCAGGTCATTTTTAATTTGTTTTTCACTAATTCCCTACAATTCAAATCTCCTACAGAGGAGGGTAGCACTCCGCAGTATGGCATGGGCTAATCCATCATAGCTGGACACAAAGCTGGAGGTTATCCCTTGGACTTCCTCTTCAGTAATAAAGGCATAGAGATATAGCATCAGAGTCTCTTTAACTTAACTGAAGATATATTTAATTTTGAAGTGCATGGGCTTGCAAGGAAGACCAGTGCTGCTAAAATAATGCCTAAGTATTGCCTAAGTCCACTGTGTAAGTTCTCTTAAGGACTTTCAAGGTTTCTGTTGAGTCAGTCATGTTAAGAAGGGAGATATCACAAAAAGGAGAAATTTTGCCAAAGTGTTGGGTCTGGGCAAATTATTTTTCCATTTACATTCTAGAAATTTGCTTCTGAAAACACTGGCAAAGAGTATCATTGCATGGACAAAGTGTCAGAGTAAATCTGGATTTTAATATTAGCTGTGTGGATGGAAAGGAAAAGAATTTTTAGAAATATTATGGAGAAGTAGTGTCTAAATTTCCTCCATACTCTGGTTTTGTGGATGTGGTGGCAGGCAAAGTAGTCATGTTTAGAAGTGACATCCCCTTAGAAAAGGAGTAGATAAACAACAAAAATACCCTCAAGCCCAAACCCCAAACCAACCAAACAAAAAAACAACCAACAAAAAAACCTCCCAAATATTTATATGAATGGTTTTACACAAAATGTTTGAGATATTTGACCCACGGTAAGTGCACAAAGCCATTACTACAATTAATGTTCTATTGGTCTATGAACAGAACGTTATTTTAGATTTCACTAAATTTTTCTGAAACTCTTGAGTTCACATTCATTTGTTTTCTTGAAATCACTTTGGCATTACAATAAATTCTTTATAATAAGCAGAGAGGTGCAATTAACAAGATATTGTCATAGGTAACAATAAAGCTGCCTGTGCTGTGAATGCGAAAGCCAACTGGGATAGTATATTCCGCTGTAAAAAAAATCATAACACTTTTCAGCAAGGATGTGTACTGATGTCCATTACATGGTTGCTATAAATGCACTATAAATGTAGCCTGGACTACTGAGTAAAAATAACGTTATCTTATCGGGAAAAAAATGGAAGGAGTCCATTAGCAAATTTATTAAATTCCTCTTTTCAAATTAAAAAAAAAAAGTAACGATTGGTAGAAAAAACTCATTCTAACAATTTTTATAGATAAATAATAGAAAAATGTTGTCTATAACAGTCATATGCTTTGAGAGAAAGTTTAAGAACAAGAGCCCAGGAACAGCAAATTTCCATTTCGCTATTATTTGTACCATGTTTTTTACAATTTAATCTGGAAGCAATTTTTCATTAGTAACAGGTAGGAGAAAGAAACATTTCAGCTAACCTTTCATTCAAATTTTATAATCACTAAAGAAAAGATACTTGCCAGGTGCAAAACTCTTACCAGTCTTACAGTTGCTAACTTTTACATCAAACAAAATGGATTGATACCAATCACATGCTTTGCCAATTAACATCACTACAAGACTTTAAAGGCTGGTACCTGATGCAGAAATCTATACTCATGTGTGAGTCTGGCAAGTTTTTCAGAACTGGTCATACCTTGCATCCTGTGACTCATTATGCAAACAAACAGGGACCAGGCCCAGGAGCAAAATTAAGTTATTTGGTCATATGAATCTTTTGAGATCATCAGCTTAACTCCAACTTTACACAGTGGAAACAGACAAGGATCTGTTTCCAGATCCACAGCTGGACTCTTACCTTAGAGGGAAATGAACCACTTTCTGGCCTAGTTCACCAGCTATAGAAGAAACCTCTATACAACTACATTTAAACAATTTATATCTTACCTGTAAAGTTCTCAAGCAAAATAAGGTTATTCTGATTTTGGCTTCTAGTAAGACCTAGTTAGTTTCACTAATTTGCTAAATATTGTGCCTGTGTTTTACATGAAGTAATAGCAAATAGGTGTGTAAAGCTAAAAAGATTGATTACATAAACATGTAGAACTCAAATGCTAAATGCCCAAGTTACATACCTGTCCAAAACTTTTGCTAATGTCATCATCTGTTCTGGCAAAACTCATACGCACAGGAGAACCAGGGTAGGGGGGAAACCATGCTGCTGCTATTTACAAGTGATAATTTTAGATTAAGGAAGACATAAAGAATACTGTTACACTAAGAATTCAAACACAACTACAAGAAACCCCCCTCAGAGGTCATATTGTTATTCCTAGAAGTGCTTAATATTTAAGGTTTTTTAGCAGCACTGATTTTATAAATGGTCATAATAGTACGAGTGCAGCAAAAGGGAGCCCATGACCATGCACTGTTTAATAAAGAAGGAACAAGTAACCCTGCTTGGTTATCAAGGCACAGGCAGGACGTGGTGACCATTCTTTCAGAGGCAGACATAGTTGTGTCAATGCTATGCTCCTAAAACAAATGCTCAGAGATTTATAGCTTGAATCTGTAGAGAAACTAAAGCTGGCTCAGAGCATATGAAGCTGACTGCTGTACTGAATAACACACTGTAAATACTAACCCAGCATTCTACAAGCTGTACTATGTGTTTGTGAACTTGCAGGTAAACTTTAATTTGTTGATTTTGACTAACAGAGCCATAGATTAGTTTAGGACCTCGTAGGCTGAATATTCACCAGCTCAGAAAAATAAATTGACAGACTGCCTGTTCGATAGGCACTCCTTTAAACTGACTTTATTTTCAAATAAAAAACCCAACCAAACAGAAAAGCTAAAACATTAACCATGGCTGAGGCAGAAAAGTGCAAAGCCTGCTGCTCCTGCTAGTCCTTTTAAGTCTTATTTCACATTAGTTTTCCCTGGGAAAACCATAGTGCTGCTAAGGGGCTACCAACATCTTTCAGCTGGGAATAATTTTAGCTAATCCCCGGTGCTTTAATTATTCTTTAAGCAAACAGAGAGGATCCTTCCATACTATTGTGAAACTCCTCCATGCTCTTCATCACTGTTCACCTCTCCATGAAACAAAAGGCTCTTCAACAACCATAAGTCTTGTGATTTCATGAGATAAGGCAGCGATTAATTGCGTAGTCCAGGAGCAGAGACAAGCTATAAATACAGCACTGCAGTCATTTTTATTATGGTAGTAGTAGTCAGAATAAGTAGAGCATTCCCCAGGAGATGCTACTTGAGAGTTTCAACTGCCCAGGTGATAGTGAGGCACTCTTTTAATGTTTCACTGTGCTCCTCTGGAAGTAGCTCTTGGCTCAGACAAGAGTAATTTTATCCCCAAAATCACATCCTTTGAAAATTCCTGTGTGAATAATTTGTTTATAAGTTTATTTGTTTATAAAGTCTGCATTGCCAAGAATTTAAACATTAAAGAACATGTACCTAGTATGTCTTTATAGGCAGCTTAGCTATACCTGAAGCATTTTGCTACCCAATAAACAAACTTAATGAGTGTAAGTCTCCAAACCTACGCTTGAGTGAGCAGTGTCAGCTAGTAAGAAGAAGAGTTGCTCTCTTTTAGATAGTGAGTATTAAATTCATTCCTCTGGTGAAAAATGGGAACATTTCTTCCCTCCAAGATCCTTTAAACTTTGATATTGGCAAATGCAGCTCTCTCAGTCCTCTACTGCAACAAGTTAAAAGGCCATTGTCACTGCACAGATTTTCCTTAGTGGAGGTGGTATCACAGCATCAAGCTATTTTAACCTGTTTACCTGAAATGAACATGTGTTTGCAATGGATCCCCAAACCAGTCAGTTTGATGTTTCACTGTGACTGAAGTTTGGCTGAACCATAATAAATAATGTTTGATAATGGTGTCAGCAGTGCTGAAGCCATTCAAGTACAAGGAGGTGGTGTAGGGACAGGGAAAAAAAAAAAAAAGGAAAGGGATCTGAAGTATCAGATGAGAAGAATTGCTCTTCAAGCTCAGATAATATTTCAAGAAGAGATCAGCATTAGCTCATTCCTGCTTTTGGTAGTGATGGACTTCCAGGATGCTCAGAATCAACTCTCCAGACAATACAGACCGTGGAACAGGCCAGCTCCTAGGACCACAAGACCAGGGTAATAGGACAACACAGCTTTGCCATATGAAAGGGGGTTATATATTCCCCTTTTTTCACCGTCTTCTAGTATTTTTTTCAGTCTGGTGATCCAGGGTATGCAGCACAATGGTGTCACAGCCCTGTAAAACACTACAAAATTAGATACGCTCTCTAGATTTGGGATCCAGTTCAGCTAGGTTATGTATTCATGTCACATGTATTACTGAAGAAACTTCCAGCAGCACTTGAATACCCAAGTGAAAATAAAATGGATTTGGGAATTAACTTTCTGCAGGCACTTCTCAATAACTTCTCACACAGCCTGAGAGTGCTAACTTAGAAAAATGATATGTGCCCCAGACACTGGCCAAAAAGCTGTTATGATTAAAATCAGTCATGCTTGATTAGACTTCAACAATAGTTTCAACACTATCTTACTTCTTCTGCTGTCTTTTTGAATCATGTGTAACATATTGCACAGGATTTCCTGGTGAGATACAGTTATTTAATGATTCAGTCATCCAACAGATCATGGAAATCTCAAATAGACACTCAAAAAGGCTTCTGGATCTCTTCATCCCCAGTTTTAGTTTTCTGTTTTGCTAAGGGAACCCAACCAGTCTGCCTGCAACCTTCTGTCTTAAAAGGCCACCCATCAGAGCAAGAATTGCTATGGGTATGTCTTCTTTCCAGCTGGAATTCCTGTGCAACAGGAGCAGTTAATTGGCAGACATAGTATTTTCTGTCTGGTTTTGCTGCTTTCTTTGCCCTTCCATCCCTACGCCCTCCCCCCCAAAAAAAAAATAATAACCCAACCCAATCAACAAACCCACAACATTTTATCAGACCTGTGACCCTGATATACTTCTATAAAGTTATAATGATTTCAAAATTTTCTTTACCACATCTAGGCTACTTTCCAACTCGGGCAAATAAACGACGACAGTTATTTACAATGACCACAAGCAAGTAACAGCAACAACAAAAGCCTAGTGAAATCCTTAATTAGCTCTGTGAGTCCAACCAAATTCCATTCTTATTTCTGGAAAAGCCTGAGCCTTTTCAGACATATGTGAGGGTACTTTACCCGTAAACATTATGAAAATATGACTATAATAACATCCATTAACATGATTGGGGTGGCATGTTAAGAAAGATATATTTTAACTATGCCAAGGATGCCTGGACAACTTATGCAGTGTCTCAGTTGTGTTGGAAGTCTATATATGTCAGGTGTGTAATAAATATACACAGCACAATCATAGCTACATGTTCAAAATGCTCTTTTGTCCTTGATACATGGTTAATAAGAGATAATAATGTCACCAAAAGAATTAAAGGGAAACCCAAAACTTTACAAGGATGCCTCATTTACAGATAAAAACAAAAGGGGAGAGAGCTGTAGGCCTTGAACTGGTTGAGAAAAAACAATTTGATGTTAGATAAGAAATTGAGTGGTTTTTTACTTTCTGTCCTAATTCCAAACCCAATTTTTCATTTTTACACCTCCAAATTTTACAGTATTTGACATCATGGAAAGAAAACAAATACTATCATTGGCATATGCTATGATTGAATTTAACTTTGGGAAAAATATGTCATAGAATCCTCCTTTTAAAAAGAATAGAAAAGTTAAACATTATGTATTTCTTTTAAAGGCCATTATATCTGTAGCAGAAAGTGTAAGGAACATGGGATTCAGCTACTGACAGCTAGCTACCATGCACTCACAACAAGCAATCAGCTGGTAAAAGTCAAAGATAAAAATCAGATCCTCCAAATTGAATGTTCAACATACTTAAAGAGAGATCAGCAAATATAAGGAATAAATGGCAGCCCTCCAAAAAAGGCAAGCTGCCAAATAGCTAGATTAAAAAGCATAAATGAAAAAGAGAGAGAGTCCTGGAGCAAACCTAGTGGCAGGAAATGTAAAATATTTCAAGAGCCACTTCCCTTCGCTGCATGTGAGCAGCAAATTAACTTTGCTTTAGTGCTATGTTCCCAAGACACAGTATTTGGCTTCCAGAGCGTCTGAAGTTTTCTGCCAACTCCATGGGATATACAAATTGCTCTAAGGAAAGTAGAGGGGTAGCAAGGCCTTTGAAGGAGAAATGGGTGTCGCAATTAAAAATTTTTCCCATGATGGGTCTGGACTTAATGTGGGAACCCAAAGGGATCTCCCACCCATGGCCCTACGGACTCTGTGTAATCTCAGAGCAAAGCTCACAATGCAGATGAGATTATTATGGATAGGGGAAGCTCTGGAGACATCAGACTCAAGACCCCATATAGAGTAACAATGCTGGGGACATCCTCAGAAAGATCAAGGTTCATAAGCGTTGTTCTGGCGAACAGAACAACATTTTGCAGCTGACTTAAGTGAAGACTTAGCAAGGTCCCTAATTAGTCCAATAAAGAAAAGGCACAAACCTCAGTCCTGTTTCATATCAGCCAAACGATGGATTATTCCCAAAGGAGAGTTAACATGGTTCCTATCAATATTTCTGTGGTTTCTACTTAAATAAGAAGTTGCTTTTTTAGAACTGAGGCATTGTGTTCCTACTCCTGTTCTTTATTGTTCTTGGTGGTTTTTGAGTAATTGTTCTCTTTGTAAAAAAAATATTTTTCATAAGAGGTGCTGTATTCTGTAATTGAGAACACACACCGCAACAGAGTAAAGGAAAGGAAGCAAAGCCACTCTATTGTGTGAAAAAATGAGCTTTTAGTTCACAATACTATAAAACGTAGCCTTTCTCCCACCACACAGTCAAGTAGGAAATAACAATGAATTACAAGTTTTTCTAAGATGTAACATCTGTTTTGTATATATAATCCATAAAAGGCTTCCAAATGCCCTTAAATGAGTCTTCAATCTTCTACAAATTTGAGTCCTCCATAAATCCTCTGTTTCTTAATCTATATGCAATCATCTTATAATGGACTGATCTCAGTAGGAATTTCCATTCTTCTCAGGCTTGGGGCAGGAGGTAGAAGAAGGCAGGGGGAGAGGGGAAGTTGCAAAATAGAAAAAGGGAAAATTAACTTGGGTATGCATGTTCTGCACCTTTTTTATTAAAAAATATAAAAGATTCATAGATGCATGATGACTTTTAATGAATTTATATGTCTTTCCCAAGAAATTCAACCATTGCCCTAGTATTTTTTTTTGCAAACATTTCCCTCGATTGGTAAAAAATATTAAATAAAAAGATAACCTGCACTGTTGGCTCGTGCCATCTGAAGCAGCTAGCACTGAGTCTATTAATGGTGATTCTCACAGCCTTTCTTTTCAGCCTTGCTTTGGTATTGCACTTTGAGTGGTTTTATTCCATGTCAAGTAGATGCAAACCAGTACCTCACATGAATGGTGGAATTTCACAGCAAATTGTCAAAAGGAAGGCAGCATGATATGAGAAAATATTCCAAAATCAGAATCTATGCAGTTGTTTATCTCACAGCTCTGCAGGGCTTCAAGGAAGTTGCTTTTTCCTCTCTTAATAAGGCTAAATAATATGCTATCATAAAAAGAGGAGTTATTTGAATTAGACATAAATGACCTTTCAGCTACTGACTTCTATTAGCGGTTCCATGACCGTGCTCACAAATGCATTGCTAAGTTCAAGTTTTTCAAACATGGGACACTGTTCAGGTTGGGAGGAGGAGTACATTCATGCACAGGTCTACTTCCTACAGGTCTGTAATCAGAGTTTGAGTAATAAAGCAAGGAGCACCCTTTGGGAAGAAAGGCAGCTAGCAAAAAATAAGTAGAAAGAGAAAGAGCCTTTCACGTGATGGCATTTGCTTACTAATAATATAACAAAATGTTTTCCCCAGCACTCCGTTTTCTAAATCTCTTCTTTTGCCTACTAACAAGTAAACTGCACAATAGGCAGGTCTTTGGAGACCTGGAACAGGAGTAATACATACACCGAGCAGCAGACCACTGGCTTGAATCTCAGGCTTCATTTTCAACTTCATTTTCAGTATTTCTGTGGAAGAAATGACTAATGAATGCTGGTGATAGATGCTTCAGCTCTGTCCCTTCCAATACCCGAAGCACAGTTCAGAAAAAATATCTTGTAGATATGGCAGCATAGTATGGAAACAGTTTTCCCTAAGTCTGCATTCCTCAACAACAGAAGACCTCTCTAGCTATGTTGCTAAAGGGATGTCTTTATAGAATATGCTTCTAATGAGAGCCAATTACATCTTCCACAATGAGAAAAATGAACTTCAGGTCTCTGCATTGTCTTTGCAGTTTTAGATATCCATTCAGCCCCACCCTCCTGGCTATGAAATAATAATAGTTAAAAACATTTATGTCGAAATAACCAAATGAAAGTTTGGGAGTTTAACCCTAATACCTCCACATGGCAACAAACAGGAAGGAACAGTTATACTATTGGCAGTAGAGGCATTTCTTAGATTTTTCCTTCAGTATGATTACTCAAGCAGTACGGAGCCATAGCCAGCACTTTGAAAAGCCTTTTTGCTTCCTTCATGACAACATACTGGTCAGTTTTCAATAAATGTGCAGCAATTTCAAAAGCTGAATTTCTAGGACTTTTGTTTAAGTATTATTTCTCTACACAAATTTTGCTGTGATGACTGATTGTCTCTATTCATGGACTGAATAGCAAGAATTTTATGCAGCTGGCTTTCACCTCAGGTTTTTCACCAAATGGTAAAGACCACATACCAAGAAATCCATGGGAAGGCCTTAGTGTCAGTGTGAATTGTCTCTCACATTGGAGCCTTGCATCTTGATGGAGGATATGTGAAGCAGTCAAAATTTTCTCTAACATTTTTAGTCTCAGCACGGGTTGAAGCCTCATAGTATTTGTGAATTTCAGAATAAGCCTTGAAAAGTGGGTAATGCATGTATTTTGGCATCACACCCTACCCATTCCTTTCAGACACACACCTTTTGTCTGGCTAGTTTTTGCTCTCTACCAAAAAAACTATTATTGCTAAGATCGTAGATATTACATGTCCATATATTTCAATTTGACTGATCAGGAAATAGGAACCAATTTTGTGGATCTGGTAAAAAAAATCATACTTTGAATCATCAGAGAACAGCCTTATGAAACTCTGCACCAAAAATAATTCTAGAGCATTTGAAATTTTCTGTTGCCATTGTGCTTTTTTTAATGAACTACAACTTTTTCATTATCAAATCCTTCTGTGTAAAATTATGCTAAATTTATTTTTTTTTTCATTTTCACTCCTTAAACTAAGAAAATTTAATAGCCTAGCATTTTGAAAGCTACATTTCTTCATTAAAAAGTTAACTATTTCAAATTCAACAGCTTAAAACACTCTAGAGTCTTTGGCTTGATTCTTCATGATGGCTGCAATAGCTTTTAAGGTAAATGCACCTTATAAACCACTCAGTTGTCAGTGATGGAGACCCAAGAGAGAGACAAAACTGCCTCTCTGTAAAGGTTATTGAATCAGGCTAACACAAATCTAACTAGTGCTCCATGGTCTGTTCATAAGCAATTTATACTTCTTTCTTCCAGAGCATGGTCTGAATTTTCTTGCCTTTGCCTAAAAGCAGCATGCAAATCCAATTAGGGGTGTCTTCTGCAGAACTCTTCCATGCTCCAGGAGGATGCACTGATGTACCACCATTCTTTCAGATAACATGGGGAGGAGATGGATGATCTCAGTGAAATCTAGGGAAATGGGAACATCCTGTTAAGTTCACTTTGCACAACATCTCCCACATTAATGTCACCTTAACTGTCCAGTTCTTCCATACAGACATTTGAGAGGTGTATCAGGAAGGCTGTCATTTTCTTCCCAGCACTTCAATGTAACCTATTTTCCTGTCTCATACAGGAAAATCCCAAGTCCCACAAAAGACAGCAAATGCTTTGCCTACATCAGGGGCTACAGAGCCTTTGGCAGCTGGGCAGCCTCTGGTTCACAGGTCAGTAACCAAGGCCACCATTCAGAAGCAGCCTGGGTAATGCTCCAAGGCTCAGCAGCTGCCCCTCCCTCCATTTCCTTACAGGAAAGACTGCCAGAAATAACATTTCCGTTAGTGAAAAGGAATTTTCAACTCAAATATTTACAAAATCCAAGGGCTTCAGGACTACTTGCTCTCTTTTCTGCCTCTGTGCAGATAATTGAGTAGCTATCTGATTCTTTTTGCTCAAAAGAAGTCATAGCCCATGTCACATCTGCTGGTATGGTGACATTTTCAACCACTTCATTTTATTTAAGTCAATATATTATTTAATCAACCTGCTCAGCTTGAATCAAAACCCTACAGAGCAACCTGAAGAGAGGGATAAAACCTGTGCAAATACAGATATTGTGTGATTTCTAATGCAAACCTCCTACTCCTGGTCTAAGAAATCTCTCATTTCCTTCCAGGCGGTCCCTGTGGAACTGCTGTGATCCTTGGGCACGGGTAGCTGCAGAGGGTGCTGCAATGACACACGCATGATTTCATCTGGCTTTTCACCCCACTCACCAGGAGAAGTGGGGAGGCTGCCAGAGAAGTGATTTCTTCTGGGGAAAAAAAATAAATTAAAAAGGTCTCCTTGTATCATCTCTTGTGCTGTTACATCATGCTGGACACAGGGGGTTTCTGGAAGAGGCAATGATCCTGATACCTTTTCCAAGGAACAAAGGAATAAAAGTAGTGTTTTATGCACCTTTTTCCTCACATCTATGTATATGCTAAGGCTAATTGTCAGTAATTCTTGGAATATTGGGGAAGTTCCAGGTGGCTGTAAGGAAAAATTATCCTGTGGCAATATCTTAAAAGGATTAATGAGGCCTGAGTCCACAATAAGCCTGTCAGCAGGACTTCAGTCTGTGGTAAAGTAAAACAGGAAAAGAGAGAACTTAGTTAATACAGCATTAAAGGAGAATAATGTAATTAATGCAGATCACCCTGGATTTATGGAAAAGAGACTTTGTCAGAGGAAATTTCCTATCTTGTTTTTATGAGGTTACAAATCTGATTCATAAAAGTAATAGGGATAATATAATATACTTACATTTCTGTAAGGCATTTGGCTTAATACCACATAATATTCTGATCAGGAAACTGATGCAAAAACAGTATAGCAGACACAGTATTATGAATTAAATGCTGGCTAACTGATAGGTTTAAAATGGTAATTGTAAACACTACTGCATGGGAGTGTTGCCAATGGAAACCTCCAGAGATTGTGTTTTGGAGCTTTCAGGAATGTGGCAGGAAAGAAAAGAGAAGAGAAGAGAAGAGAAGAGAAGAGAAGAGAAGAGAAGAGAAGAGAAGAGAAGAGAAGAGAAGAGAAGAGAAGAGAAGAGAAGAAAAGAAAAGAAAAGAAAAGAAAAGAAAAGAAAAGAAAAGAAAAGAAAAGAAAAGAAAAGAAAAGAAAAGAAAAGAAAAGAAAAGAAAAGAAAAGAAAGAAAAGAGAAAAGACCATTGCTGATCTGATTTGCAGATGACACACGGATTGGTGGACTGAGAAATAATGAAGAGGAAAGTTCAGATACACAGAGCAACCTGCACCTCATAGTAAACTAGATGGAAGCAAAGTATCTATGTTCCAGTAAAAAGTAAGCATAGTCATCTGGAAACAAAGAAAATGGGCTTTATAGACTTACACTATTTTGACATTGCTCCTTTCCATGTTTAAATTTTTCATTGGGCAGTCTAAGCCACATACTAGTCCTACATAAGTGACAGGCATGAGATGTGGAGGCTAACTGTAATGTTCTTAGTATAACTTAACGATGTTAGAATATAATTTGACCTCATGTGAACTTGTTTAACTTCTCACTCCCTTGGGGGCAGTGGGGGGGAGAAACCTTCCCATGCAGAGACCTTGTTTGTTCACAAGTACATATCAACCTTCCAATTAACTTTGTGATAGAGCTGTCAACTCTGAAACTATATTAAAAAAAAAGGTTCAGAAATAATGCTATGACAGTTCTTAGTCAGCTGTGGGGTTTGCTGGAAAATGAAATGTATCCAGTTTTAAAACATTACAAAAAAACCCTAATTAATGTTGTGCGCCAGGGTAGGAGCAAGGTGCTAAGCACTAAAACATTCAAAAATTATTCACAATAAATATTCAGGAAACTGGTAGAAAAGGGTTAAGCTGAACTCTAAGTTAAAAATAAGGGCTCAAGACATGAGAATTAATAAGAAAGCTGTGCACCTTCCCAGTCCCGCCACATGTGTGACAAAAACAGAAAATTATTTTGGGATGGCACAATTGGTTTTTCATCTCTCTGCTGCTGAATATGCAGGACTAATTGTTGGAGGTGATCAGAAATTCTCCTTCAGAGATGTGCTCCCTGTTGTCCCTGGCAAGGCTGGGGAGGGGCTGGGGGTACCTGCCAGCCCCATCACCTCCTGGTCTGCACCCTGCATTTGCAGCATCCTGCCTGGACAGCTGAGGCACAGCCAAGGTGCTGAGAGCTTGAGCAGAAGCGGTGTTGAAACTTTTTGACTTGTTTAAACTCACTTGTAAATGTAATTTGGAAATTCTTCCCCCTTCCTCTCATTAAAAAAAAAAATTAAATAAATGTTATGTGGTTCTATTTCATAGACAAATACAAAATTGGAGTTTTTTCCCAACAAACTTAACCTAAAATGTTATTGTTTCAGTGACACTTTAAAATGGACCTATGGCTTTTTGTAGTACAAGAAAATATATTCCATTGCTTAGTTTCTAATTTTACTCAAGCCTCTTGTCTTTATCCGTGTGACTAATCCTGTGTGGTCACAATGGACTTGCTGCAGTACAACTAAACCGTCCTCAATAAAGGAGCATAGGAACCTGCTCTCCTGAGACAGAATACAGTTTTATCAAAGGGTTAAAACAGAATTACCATAATCCCAGTCCTTAATAAGCACAGCTAAATGCTGCAGTAAGGATGGTAGGATCCCATGCTGATATAGCAGATTTATTTTCTTTTAAGAGTTTGGGGATTTTTTTATACCAGAAACCACTCATCTTCTGCAGTAGAGCTAGCCTGAGTACATGTTCAGTCATCATTATCTGGATGGAGAAGTAGACATTTTCGAGTCTTACCTAACTTGCCATTCCGTGCCTGCGGAACATGGGACAGGGTGGGGAAGAGAATGATGAAGATCTTGGCATCTGAGTACATTTAGGCTGAGATTTGCTGAAAACTCACAAAACACAGATATATATTTGGATTCTAGGAGGCATACATTAACTTGGTATTTCTGCAGTGAGAGTCTGTATTAGTATTTCTGCAGTTTCCAGAGTTTCTTAGTCGACTAAGAAGTCGACTAAGCCTTACCATTTCAGGCAGCCAGCTAACTCAGGAAAACAACATTATATGAATTTATATTTGGTTCATATATTTAAAAGCTGTTCACAAGTGTTAGAAGAAAAAGACTCTTAGTTTTTAAAAGGGAGGAAGGAATTCATGAATGCAGCTAGTGCAGATTTAATTCTGTAATTGAAGAATATACATTTTTTAGGATGTAGCTCAATAATAGTCCCAGTACACCTTGAAAATATGCCTCCCATTCCTAAGCATCAGTTACTTCTACATTCTTCTCATCTGAAAGAGCATTCAATTCAGAATGGGACAAAGTGATTAAGAGCCCAAAACACTGAAACATAAATGTTCAAACAGATCTGCTGGTTTTGTCCGCCAGGCTTTCTTTGGCAAGTTTGAGAAAGTGTTTTGCTTTGAGATCATCTATTGCTGTTTTGATTAATAGGTATTTCCACACATAGCTCAGTACTAATGTCTCCTTCGTCTTGAAGTGAGTATATTCCTTGTAAATATGCAATTGAAATTGTTTATGAAATTTCCAGCAGTGGCCTTACAGATGTTTTATTTGCCTGAGGGTATAGTTTAAACCTGCTTTGCTGCTGAAGAAAAGATTCATGTAACTACACCCTTACATGCTACAGAATAATATTTTTAAAAAACCTAGAAAATTAAGTTTTAAAGCCAGATTTCAGAGACTTCCAGACTCTCAAATTCAAGTTAGTAACAAGTACCTTATGCTTCTCTTCTCCATACAAAAAGAAAACAACAATCAACTCTAAAGGAACACAAATGATGAATATGAATGGAGGAATTGCAGACTCTCACTATCCCAAAGGACAAAACCTAATCACACATCCTCTGCTGAAAGCTCAGTTGCTCTATTGGGAACTCAGACTTTGCATATGTAGTACTTGCAAGCCTCTGGAGCCCAAGCTAGATCTAGAAGCCCTTAAATCCCTGTGGTATATTCCCAAATAGCACATTCTCTGTCTTCCAAATCTCCTGAGACCTAGTACTCAAAATGCATTTGCATGTCCCAGGGCAAAGTATCAGATTCTTCTCACGTGTCAGAAATAAAAGCCTTCCATCCTCCCGTGTTAGCCCTTTAATAGACATGTAAGCATACATACAGAAGCTTTGCAAGGAATTACAACACAGTTCCCTTTACATAAAGGACAAATTATGAGCTGTTACTGAAGGTTACTTATCTACCAAAGGTAGGAACCCACCCAGAGCACAGCACCTCACACAGATGCGATCTGTCTCTGGATATCTCCACAACCAGCTGCCTTCCCCAGCAATTGGAGAGGGATCCAAGACATCTCTGTAAAGGCTGCTTTGATAGACACCAGAAAGTTAAGCATCTAAGTCAGGTGGGCTAAATCCACCCATAATACCTGAAAACTCTGCCCTTTGTTTTATCTCATTCTTCCCTCCAGGCCTGTTTGTATTCAGTTTCCCTTCCACCCCGCTGAGTTCCTGGAGCAGATATCTCTTATTTAGCTTTTTTTTCTTTTTTTATTCAGTTATCCTTTTTTTTTATAACCTTCCAGTTCATCTGCCAGGTGACATCTTTTGTAGGCTGATCTGGAAAAAAACAGACCCTAAGTAGGTGACTTTGTTGCCTAAGTAAGTGACCTGCTACCTCCTGTACCGAATTTGCATAACAGGAGCTATCTCATTGCTCAAAGCGATCACGCTTCAGTGATGCAGGAATCATACCCACTCCTCGGTTATCTGTGCCTCCATGAAGTGACACATCAGGCCAACATGCAAGCAGAGACAGCAGAAAGGATAAACCGCCACCAAACCAAAACAGAGCTGGCAGCTCTCTAACCACACAGACACAACACTCACAGGTCATCCCCCACCCTCCACAGCCTTCTGAAAAAAAGACTCTAAAAAGCCCCGCAAGCACAACTCATTGAGATTTAAATAGACGTGGAAAATTTAGGTCACATTCCTTTCTTCATTCTGTTCCTCTACACACACTGTAGATATTTCATTGGTTTAGTAAAGGCTAACGGTGCTCTCATCTTTGCAGTGTATGAGAGCTGACACAACTCCACTCAAGCCCTACCAACATCTCTCTGGCAGAAGAAAGAGCCTTCACAACAGTTCCTTGCAGCTTCTTGGCATTTTTTTGCAGACTCTCACGAATGCAACTGGAAAGGTGCAGGGGAATGGAAAACTCCTCCAACTGTCTATTGTAAAGACCAAGATACCAACTTCTGTGTGTGTGCATCACCCACAAGTTGCTTAACTTGCACATCTTTAAAAAGGCAGTTCTTTCAGAATAAAGAGGGCTGCATGTGGAACAGGGTACATGAGAAAATAAATTAAAAAAAAAAACCAAAAACCTGCAGATATACAGATGAACCACACGTAAAAGCTGGTAAATCTGTGTAGTAAATGTAAGAGCAAAATCTTGTTGATATACTGCTTTGATAGTGAAGTCCAGTACACAGAGGTGACCAGAGTGCTATTACATAAATTAGTTGTGTTTTCCAGTTTCTAAACACAGTCTGCTATTTTTAATTACATTTTTAAACACAATGCCTATACAGAAGTTTCTGAATTCCAAGACTGCCCAAAGTTATTTTTATAGTTTAGCTAGAAGCTTCTAAAAATAGAGCGTTTCTAATATAAAAACACTGGCTAAGCTTTAAAACTGCTATAGTATGCCTGTGTGGTCTGTGTAAATTATATACCGTGGTGACTTAAAAATGAAACATAAACAGGGAGAGAAGCAGTAGCTTAATAGCCCACAGTGTGATGCAGGTAGGAACCCCAGCTTGAAATTCTTTGGGACTGCTTGCTTACACAGTGGAATAATCCAAAATTTCATTTGTCATGGCATTCTGCAATATCAACTCTCTTACTGTACCATGTTAATCTGTGACAGTTGAGAAAAAGTTTGGCGTTAGCTACTTAGAACATTATAAAAATCTTTTGCTTTTGTTCACCACAGCCAGGAACATAACTAACAGAGCTCCTGCAATTGGCAATAAGAACAACTCTAATGGATCAAAGCTGGGATTGTGCTGTTATAACTGGCATTTTTCAGAGAAACTGGAAGTTTGATGGATGGAATCAAGTGCCATTTGCAAGGTTTCTCTTCAAGATAAATACAGATTTTGTTTTCACAGAGCACTAACAAATCACCTTATGACTTACACAGATTCTATCAGCATTTCTAATGAATTTTTTTGGACAAGACAGGTTTCCTAAAGGGTTTGCATTATTAGGTGAGCAACCTTTTTTGATGAAAAATAAGTAAGTAGATAAATGTCTTTTTTTAAAAAATGACATTTCCCAATGAGAATGAATTTGGGGCCAACACTTGAAAACTGCTGAGTACTAGGTAAACTTCCAAGGTCATGTTGTTCCCATAATCATAAATAGTTAATAAAACAACCCTTGCAAAACATAAACTCAGAATGGATAAGACAAGGATTGTGTGTGTGAATGAATTATTTGTATTTGGTGCATAATGACTGACATAAAAAAAAAGAATCACCATTTTATTAAATAAAAACCCAGAAAGTAAAGCCTCACCAATAAATAGGATAATTAATGCTTTGCTTCTAATAAGATGCTGTCATTTTCTGCCTCAAACCATGAATATGAATTATTTGACTGAAGACATGAAATTATCCCCATGGTGCTGTGGTAAAAAACCAAACCCCTTTCAGTTCTGTTTTATTTCTTAATTATCAGTCCTCTAGATGATATTGTCTGAAAACAGAGCTCCTACAAGTGACTATCCTATGATATCTCCAAGATGTTCCCCATCAGGTTTTCTAGTACTTGGACTGCTATAGTGCTAGAGAACATTGAGCCAAGTCAGAGAGGATGGTTATGTGACTTTTCCACTGCAGCTGGAAAAAAGAAAATTTTATCTCTAAAGCATGGTTTTCTCTAGGAAGCAACACAGAAAGAGTAAGAATAGGAAGGTTTTATAAACTTAAATACATTTCTGCTTATATCATTAGATCAGTCAATATATCAAAATACTTAAGGTTCAAAGTGATATAACTATTTTCTTAAAAAGAAACTAAATCTAAATTTTCCTCACATATATAAAGTATCAGGATCTAGTTTACCTTTTTCCTCCAGATTTTTTGGAAGAGGTTTGGAAATACCTCTAAGGGAGAATTTCAGACATGGAAATACAGTGAAAAATAGAAATTGATATTAGTTTCTTGTAATTGATATTACAACATATAGCTCTGTCTAATTAAGCACTCCCAGTTCATGTGTTTATGAGTAAGTTTTTTACATATTTGAAAGTGATCTCAAAAGGGGGTGGAGAACAAGGTGACAGAATTTACTGTGTTTCTCTTGTGTAACATACGCTACAGATGGTAGTAAACCCAAGCACCTTGTCAAGTTTGTCTTCTCATATTTTCAGGGTGCTTTCTTTTTGTAACCACATCCCAAGAAATATACCTGTAGAGCTGAAGGCCAATTAAAATCTCTCTCCAACCGCAACACTTATGATCTGCCAAGGCTGGAGCAGTGAGAGACTAAAGGATGTCCAGCCAAATCGGTAGTTCTGCAGGAGAAAGGATAGTGGAGACAAGGCAAGGGAGGACAAGACAATAGGCTGCAGGGATATTACATGTGTATATTCATGGTCATGACACATCACACACTTGGCATAAAGGAGCTGGTGGAACCAGTGCTAGAGTTAGAACAGTAATGCATAGAAAGGGCAGAAAAAGGACTGTGTTGTGACCCTGATTCAAGGTCCCATGGGCTGAGAGGATCCAAGCTGTATCTGCAGTCTGTGTGCATCTTTCCTACCTTGAGCACACTTAATGGAGATGAAATTAATTTCATCATTACATCAGGATTTTTTGCTTTTGTCTAGAATAAAAAGGTCAGTTTAAGAACAAACCTGTATGCTGGAGTTCTTCAGCACTCCCTAGTGCAGCCTGGTCTCAGTTCCAAACCTGACAGCATGTCTCTAATAACACAAATAATTTCAGAAACATCATATTTCATGGTGAAACTACTGTAGGCAGGTAGACAATCAAACTGTTCAGCAGGCCAGGCAATGCTCTCTACTGCTTTAAATACTCTTTCAACAACGCAGGTATATTACATGTACATTTAGGTTTAAATCAAGATTGAAACTGTAGAGATTAAAGCTTTCTGTGTAGTATTTGCAAAGATCTCAGTAGTGCTGGATTTGGTTTGAATGTCTTTTGTCTGCTAACGGAAACTTGACTAACACTATATGGAGTGAATGCCTCTGAGTGTCCCAGCCTACAATGCTAAGTCTGTGCATAGTGTGTTTCAATAGTCAGATCCTTTACTGTAATTGACTGAGGATGAATGAGTGTTCTGAAGATTTTACTTATCCTTCAGGGATTTTCAGTTAATCTCTTAGTCAGGTTGGGTGGAATAGTAGATTCTTCCATGAACCAGCATGGTACACAGTTTGAAATTTTCACTGATCTACTCTGAGAACAATAGTAACTACGTTATAGAAATAAACCTAGATCCAACCATTTAATTCCACAGATGTCCCTAGAGAGAAAAGGTTTTATATATACACAAAAATTTAAAAAATACCCAGATTCAGATATAGCCATCACTATCTCAGCATGATGGACCAGAGGAGGCATCACCCATTCAACTGTACGTAGTCACACTAATGCAAGTCATTGTGACTTAGAGAACTGTACTTCTTATGCCCCATTGGTCCTTGCTTTTGATAGTGACAAATCATTCACAGATGCAATATCTTGGGCTGATTACACTAAAACAAACAAAAAAAGAGACCTGTTTGCAAATATTTTCATGAGAAATAATTGTGTCTGAACACCAGTAGCTGTTGCTGCTTCTTACACTTGTAAATGAGTACACATTCTGATCAGGATTATCTTTAGATAGTTTTAAGGTAAGCTTTATGCCCTTATGGGTGTCCCACTCACAAGGCAACACTGTACCAGGCACATTTCAAGCAAAGATGACTAGCAGGTTTTTGAAACTTCCCCAGAAAATGTTTCATGCCTTGAGGTAAAAGTTTGCTGCTATTACTGTTGAAGTAACAGGGTTCTTTTAAGAGGATTCCAATGTACAAACACGAGTCCACCCCAAAGCAGCAATTACATTACAACTTGTATTGTTTTAACCCTTGCTAAGCTGTTGTCCATTGGTACAGCAGTGCTAAGAGAAAGCTTCACTAATCCGTGTTCAGGCATATAGTAACTGTAAGAGAGAAAGCCTTGCTAGGCCATTTTAAGGAATAGAATAGGTTTAAGGGAGTTCCACCAACCCTGGGCTCTTTGCAGCACCACTGAGCAGCAGGATGAAAAGGGTCCACATCGGAGCAGTGAAGGGAGGCAGGCACAGCATCTTCAGGATGTCCCCTGCAGCTTCAAAGGACACTTGATGTCTGTCTTCCCACACGGCCTAGGCAGCCTCCTTATGTCCTGCATCAAGGCCCAAGCTGGGGTCGCTGCCCATGGGGCCAACACGTACATCAGGCCTTGCTGGACTCATGAGCCTGACTGGCTTGGAGCGGGTGTCTTCCCATCCTGACTGGATGGCAATGTCTCTCCATTACACTATCACAATTTTATGGCTTCCCCCAATACATGAGGGGCCAATTCCCATGGGAATGTTATGCTTTTCTTCTCATCCTTCTCACACAAAGGTTGGTTCTCATGGGAACAGTTTTAAAGTTCTTTCTCCCTGGTCACCTAGCCAAGCTAATCTGGCTGGTATTTGTCCATTGTGTCTGTTTCAGACCATCCTCTATTATCCATTACACAGATACATATCATTGTACCTTTGCAAATGTGTTGAGGTCAGAGGACCATACAAAAAA
>VXBZ01002986.1:217276-252243 GCA_013399135.1 Heliornis fulica
AGAAAAAAAAAAGAGGGGGGGGGGGGAAGAAAATGTGTATAGCATCAGTTACCTAATTTGTGAATGGCAGAAGGACTTGATGTGAAAGCCCTTTAAAAGGGGGAGATGGAGGGGGAAGGTGAAGAGTGACAATTAAAAGGATACAATCCACTGAAAGTTGTTTTCATCCTGTAGGTTATACACTATTAGATACAAATATATCTAATATTAATATAATTATATCTAATATCTAAATATTTCCTTTTTCTTATTACACTGACAGGGAGAAACTCTCTTCAGAGGTAGGTAGGTAGTTGGTTTTTTCTAGTGTCGTGTCTTTGAGGGAGGAGNGAGGATTTTATATGGAAGGATAAAGAGATGCTGTCATCTTAATACAGAGAAAGATGAAAGACTGCAAATAATAAACAAACAGGTCAGGATTTTTTTCCCTTTCCCTTGGTTTTACCTGCAGTCATTAGCAAACAAACTTTTCCCCTCAGCAATCTTCTCTGCATACAGTCTACTGTGTATTCACTGCGTGTTTACATATCTTTATGGAAAAAAAATCATTATCAAACACACATTTTCAGGTTACTGCTTTCTAACAGAAAAAGGACTCTGTTGAGAAAAAAAATATGCAAATGGAACATTTTACATAAAATATATTTAAGAACACTATTTTTCAGGTTCTCATTTGTTTTATATCAGGAAACTATGAAAAATTATTTTTCAAAATTCAGCTAAAATCTAAACAGGAATTCTGTCAATTGTTTTACAAACTGACATTAGCAAATTCTTTTCTTGCTAGCTTGATTTATATTGTGGTCCTTCAAATGGGCAACTTTCTCTCTAGAAACCTTTTCTTCTGTGATTAGGGTATAAAAGCTCACAGGATTACAAAACATTGAAAGATAGGAAAGATTCATAGCATTAATGTATATCATTAATTGTGAAACTTTTCTGATTAAGTCTATAGCCCTAGAGAGATTACTGCCTTCAGTAATCAAACAAAGCATATTTAGACATGGTGATTCCACAATTGATCTCAAAAAGGCAATGAGAAATTACCTACCACTCCCCTGGGATAACTGATGTCAATAGAGTTATTCTGGTGTTAAGAGATTTTTTCATCAGCTGGTCCTTCACAATGATGCTCATAGCTTGGTTTAGCAAGGTGAAGCTTCTGTTAGAAGCAGAAAGGTAACAGCATTCACAACAGCATTCACCCAGTGCTGGAAATGCCTCCTACATGTACAAATCCATGTTTAAGATGTACAAAGTAGGCATAAGAAAATCATGTAATTATGAGAGGAAGTGTCCAGGTTTCTTGCTCTTCTCAGTTAAAAAGAAAAAATCTGGTATAGGTTGGAAGGAACCTGTGTAAAGGCCATCACACACACACACNCCTCTCTGGGCAACCTGTTCCAGTGATCTACCACCCTCGTATTGAAGATTTTTTTCCTAATATCCAACCTAAATCTCACCTTTTCTAGTTTAAAACCATCACCCCTCATTCTGTCACTACACGCCCTCACAAACAGTTCTTCCACAGCTTGCTTAGAAGCACCTTTCACCTGGAAAATTGCTATAAGGCCCCCCCGGAGCTTTCTCTTCTCCAAGCTGAACAAGCCCAACTCTCTCAGCCTGTCCTCATAGGAGAGGTGCTCCAGCCCTTGGATCATTTTGTGGCCCTCCTCTGGACACACTCCAAGATGCCCCTGACCTTTTTATGTCGAGGGCTCCAGAGCTGGATACACTATTTCAGGTGAGGTCTCACCAGAGCAGAGGGGCAGACTCACCCCACACAGATGTGTTTACCAGACTTTGGTGACTGGGGAAATTTTATTTGCTTAGAACTAGTATTATAACTAGCCTAAGAAACTAACTTTGGCAGATGTTTTTAAAACGTTGTTGTTGTTGAAGATGCAACAGACTTTCCATCATTTATGTTTTTATATCCCAAACGTCCTCCAGCTAGAGGCATAACAGCCAATAGATTTACATTGATGCTAATTTGTTTTAACTAACATAAGTGTTTTCTGTCACTTCTGTTGGATGCAAAAAATATTTAGATACACAAAGGTAATGAGGTAAAAGTGGTAAGGAAAGAAGCAGGAAAGGGTAAGAAAGACAGAAGAAGCTCTCTTGCTTTTTTTTTTTTTAATGGAGCATCAGAGATGCACCTTTCATTTCATGCTTCCCACCTGCTCGCTTGGGATTTATGCACATCTGGACAGAATACCAGTTTTCCATTGTCACTTGCATCAGTTACACCATACTGTGAGTTTAAAAATTAATGAATTTATAATGCATGAAAGGGACACTTTTTCCCTACTGTATAACTCAAGTACTGCCCAAAGGTCACAACACAAAAAGCCTGGTGGAATTAAATGGGAGCCCTTTTGCTTCATTTGAAAGCACTGAAGGGTTATCTATATTAAGCAACCATTAAAGCTGTTTCTTACAAAGCCAGCAGCCCAATGAACCAAAGAGTCTCTAATATAAAAAGAAGGATCCACTTACAAGCAGTTCATCCTTCCCCAAGGAGAAATGCCCAGTTGGAGGGAATCAGAACCACATTTGTCTGGGTCTTTCTGCCCTTGCATCTAAGGCTTTCACTTCTCCTTTATTCTTTATCTCCAAAACTTGCTATTGAACCATTTTACTCCCTGATTGGGAACTAGACAAGAATTTGATTGAAGAAGAGACACCAAACATACAGACTAGTATTGGGCCACAGCTGTCTGCTTGTGAATTCTAAACCATGGCTCCTTCCCAGTGCAGGAGTTTAGCCTTCACATTAGCTGACTAATCTGGCAGGTAAGAGGCACATCTGGTCGCTCTCACATCCTGCCTCTGGCACTGCAGACGGTCTTCTAAGAACTGTAAGGATAAAACCAGACATGTCTAGAGCACAGGACTCTAATTCTTTTGACCCTGACAGTGTGCAGCTTAAATTCACCCCACAAAGCTGTAGGAGGCCACCAATGGTGCTTTTCCTTCAGGGTCTATGTAAATTCACTGGTAAAATTCAGCACATCTAAGTCATCAACGGTTTTCTGTGTATTTTCTGCATTGTTTAAAAAAGAATAAAACAACAACAACAAGAACAACAAACAAACAAACAAACCAACCAACACCAAAAGCCAAAGAGATCAAGGGCTTTCCTAAATTAAACATTTCCCTTTAAAATTAGGTAGAACAACACTAGGTTTCCACAATATCATTGACTGCCTGGCCATGCCATAAGACAGACAAGCCTGATCTTGTATCACTACTTTTTTATTTTTTAGGCCATGATAGTTTCTTTATTTAAGGTTTGCCAACAAGATGATCAGATAAACTATGGTCCTTGAGCCATAAATAATCAATTTAGCTGTGTTTGCATAGTGATCAAGGTGAAACCTGTTGTAACGTGGGAGCTGACTGAGACTCTGGCTGTGGGAGAAACTGAACTAGCAAGGAAGGAAATTCAGATATCATTATGTCTTCTTTATAGAATCATAGAGTCATAGAATGGCTTAGAACTAGATTATCTTTTACCTCAAAGATAATCTAGTTCCAAACCCCTTCCATGAACATGGGACACCCTTCACTAGATCAGGTTGCCCAAAGTCCAATCCAACCTGTCCTTCAACACTGAGGGGGGAGGCAACAGCTTCTCTGGGCAACTTGTTCTAGTCCCTCACCACCCTCATAAAGAAGAATTTATTCCTAATATCAAATCTAAATCTCCCTCCTTTAGTTTAAAACCATTATCCCTTGTCCTATTACTACATGCACTTGTAAACTGTCCCTCCCCAGCTTTCTTGTAGTCCACCTTTAAATACTGGAAGGCTGCAACCATCCATCAAATCCATACCTCTCCAAATTAGAGAGAGGAATGTTGTGGAGAACCATGTCAAAGGACTTACAGAAGTCAGACAGATTACATTCATAGCTCTTCCCTTGACCACTGATGTAGTCAACCCATCACAGAAGCCACTAGATTGTTCAGGCAGGACTTGCCCTTGATGAAGCCATGCAAGCTGTCTTTAATATTGCTAATATAACTAATATTGCTATATGTCCATTGTAACTTGGGCTGTGTTTATAACAGAGTTAACTCAGGCTATCTGCACTCAGGTAAGTCCAGATCAGTGAAAGTCACCACACTGTGAAGTAACACTCAAGCTGAAAAGCAGCTGTTATGCTGTTGTAGAGAGGGATGGCTCCAGAGCTGGCAAATTGTGCTAACAAGTTATAGATTTACCTCCTGAGGAGTCAGGAAAATAAAACATGGAGGCACATATGACTCTCAATTTTAAAGTGACTAAAACATCACATTAATGTAAATTAATATGTTCAAAAGCTAGTGCAGTAACTTAACTGTGTAGCAATCTAAGTGCAGAGCTATCTAAGGTAAGACAACAACTCCCAGTTGAGCATAGGGCTGGACAAGCAAAGTCTGTTGAGTTACTTGCAGAGGATGATACAAACATTGATTCTAGACCAGTTATCTCTGTAAGATATTGCTTTAAAGAAATCTAGTTTCTTGTTGGAATAGTGATAGACGCTTTAAAAACTATTTTCAGGGGAACATGTGTTCCTGGGGACATGTTTCAATAAAGCTTTGAGCCAACAGTCCTCATTTCTGTCTCTTTTAAAGTATTTTCTACTGTTTTACAGCTGTGAACAACTTAAGGACATGTGCATCTGTTCCCCCATTATGACATGCTTTGACTTTTTTCCAGTATTTTATAGTGAAACAAATAAGAGTATGAAGAAGAGATAATAGGGGAGATGTTGGTTATTTTCTGTTGTTTCATCTTAATCTTCTTTCACTGAGTAAGAAGGCAGGGGAAATTGTAAAAGAAGCTAAGGGAAGGAGAAATCAAGAAAATTCAATGTTTAGAAAAATCCAACACTGACAACTGAAAACAAAACCCGTTTGCCTAAATTATGATTTCATCATGGAAAATCCAGTGATGTGCCTGTGTATTTGAAAACTGGCTACTCTCCAGCAATCCTCAACTCCACAGACTCCAAAATCACTGAACAACCCTATTTTTTACAGGATAGCTAGTTTCCTGGGTGCCAAGATATTTTATTGCAAACAATTTTACTTTCAACATTTATTTAGAATTTTTAAAAAGAGTTTGAAGAAAAGATGAAGTGGCAAAAATACGGGGAAAAAAGTCTGTCTGGGGTTGAGAAGAGTGTTTCAATTTCTCCATAGTTTGTATGTTCTTCTTCATCTCTTTTCCTCATTTAACATTTCAAACTATTTTTCATATGTGAGAAATCAAACAGAAAAATTTAATTAATTATGCTTATAATACAGGCAGGGTGCAGAACTAGAACAGATCCAAACTACTCCCCCTACCCTAGTAAATGGGATGATACAGTTACTTCTATAACACAGATCAAATAATGTTAAAACACCTTCAGGAGAATTGTGCTATAGAAATGTTTAACTCTCCCCATTCACTCTGTAGGAAATGAGAGGCCCTCTCTCTGGTGCATGCAATGTATAGTTCAGTTCCAATATATTTGACATTTAGTCAAATAAATCTTACCTCTAGTGCCTTCAATGTCCTCCAGTGTTCCAGAAATCATGTGTGCCTAGTTTAGGCACCTATGTTATGCAGACAGGATTTTTCCCCAGAGTCACTAAAAGACACTAAATTGAAGGTGTCATTTAGGTAGCAGACTGGATCATCTGCCAGTAACATCTCCAGCAGAAGCACAAACTTGCTAAAGTAGATGCAATCTCGTTCAATGAAGGATAATGATTTTAGATTCGAAACTTTTATATGTTCCACTGGAAAATATCAGAAAAATTCAGGGAAAAAACCAAACCAAACCAAAACAAAACAAAACAAACAAACAAAAAAAAAACCTAAAACAACAATCCCAAATCAAACCAGAAAAAAAAACAGAAAACATCAGTGATTACCCGGATGAAGGAGTAGTAGTTACACTAGCTGGTAAGTAAGGTTAGAAAGGTAAGCAGTTAGATGAATCCAGGGAATGCCCTGCAAATGCATCACTTGTAACAAGCTTCCTCATCTCCCATGTCAGGCATGAACACCAGAGTATATACTGAAATTATATACACTGAGCATGGTCTAGATTAGACTATTAAATTTCACGGTAAAAGCAAGGCATTTCACAACTGAGGCTCCCAGTTTTCATTTCAATTGCCATATAAAATACCCAGATCCTAGAAGAAAGGGGATCATTCGTCCTATTAATTCCCATCTTGCTAAAAATGCTTCTACCCTCTTTGCCAGGCAAGAAGCCCTGTTTTGGTCATGAACAATACTTACAAAAAAGGCAACTGACACTAGCTGAAATCTGGAAAACTCAACTGAACCATAAGCAATGCTTCTCAGCACACAATCTGTGAGTTAAACAAATCGTTAAATGAAAAGGGACTGCTGGGCATAAAGGGAGGGAGAGAGAGGAAAGGAAAATACAATACATGATATAAGTTGCCCCCAAAACTATTGTTTCAATAAAATGCCCCTCCTGTTAACTACCAGAGACTGCTGGCAAGGCTTGTTGCTGTCTCCCTCTTCAGTTGCACCTCATTCGTACTTTGTTGTCCCTATGGGATGCATCAAGCTTCTGGGACTCAATGAGGCATGCTGTGCTTAAGCTGTTGTATAAGGAGATTTCAGTACAGCTGATGATGATCTTGTTGGTCACCCATCCTGCACAGGAGTCAAATGCCAAATAGAGTTAGCAAAGCTAACCTAGCCTCTTGGACCACCTTCACTGCTCTGGTCTAGCAACCAGGCTGCAGGTCACAAATGTCTGTGTGCAGGGCTTCTATCAAAACTCTGAAAATGAGAAGGGTGGCAAAAAGGAGATGATTTTCCTTCTTTTCCTACAGTTCTCAGGTCATTTGCCCCCAGGGCAGCCAGGTAAATCATTTAGAGCTGCTGCCTGAGGCCAAGACTTGTGACCTCAATATCTCACACAAACACATCCACAGCTCCTACAGATTTTAAGAAAACCCCTTACAATTTCCAAGATACTGACAAATACACATGTAAAACAATGTTCTGCTTGTTGACATGTGCCATCAACTTTCCTTGACAGCAGTGTTTCAGACCCTTTGGGCATCTGACCCCTGCGTCTTTTGAAGGATGCTGGCCCCCGGCCACCAGCACATCTCTGAATACTGCCAAGGCCACATAAAAACATCATCTGGATGATCTTTTTGTTGTTTATTCAAAATTTTCAGCACAAAGGTAGAGAAGAACACTCTCCTTCTTATATACTAAATTCTATCTCTCTATATGCTGTATATAAAAATCTTAGAGTAGCTTGGGTTGGAAGGAGCCTTTAAAAGTCATTTAATGAAACCCCTTTACATTTTGTACAAATATGATGACAGGTCACACTCTTATTGCTCATAAGTGGGGCAACAAATCTAAACAGGACAGCAATCTGCATTTACTAGAAAAAAAAGTGGCTAAGAATTTTCTCCTGAGTTGCAATCTAGGGAAGTTATTTTCTGGGTGAAGGATAGGCTATATTTTCTCATTTGGGACTGTGTGTTTGCCAAAGCTCCAGAAAGCAACAGTGAAAAAGTACATGTTTAGGATAAAAATAACAAATGTGAATATTTTTAAGAATAAATATGTATATAGTCTTTTACGACCGAAACCAGAAGCATAATGTTACCTTTCATACCACGCCACATAATCAGATAAAAATTTGCTATGATCAAATGGCTTTTAATTTCTGGATATTTGAGTGGTCTAAACTGCACAATATCAACCAAGGACACTTCGCCAGCAGATCCTTCTTGTTTTTTCTTACAGATGGCGTGAAGACCACACCATGAAACTAAGTCTGGGAAGCCAGACTACACTGCAACAGAGATTGTCCCAGTGATTCTAGTGCCCCAAGCAAATGTGAGGAGACAGGACACCATTAAACATATTATTTCCTTCACGCTGGCTAGTTCTACCCTGCATACACAGGCCGCCTGAAGATTGCTCAGTGTCAGTGACCTCTTCTGCATCTGGGATCTAAGGGATTTATTTGCTGCTGGCGGTTCAGCAAGAGCTTTGCCATTTTCTGTTTGTAGCTGAACCTTGAGCTCCTACAGCCTTTTCTGGAACTCAAAGTGAGTGACCTTCCCCAGGTCACATAGGAAGTGTATGGCAGAAAATCCAGCAGCAGTCTTCACACCCTTAACACCATATCTCCTAACACTCAGCACTCAGATCTTTTAAGATGAGTTAAAACCCCGTAAAACCTAAACTCGGTGTTTGCTATTAGCTAGCAAGCAGGGGAGAGATGAAGCCGAAAGAACCTCACATGGACCCAGTGGAAGATGTCAAGTAGCTTGGTTGGGCTGTGCCACTGTAATAGACCTCACTTCAGTGGGGGTCGGGGGGTAGGGGTTGGTGTTGTATAAAATACAGTATGAGTGGGAGATTAAAGAAAAGACCATACTTATTATAAAAGTGCATCTGTGACTGTAAAAAAGTTTAAAATTACAGTATAAAATGAGCAAAGAGAGTGCTGACAGAGACAGAAAAATATTTTAATGTTCTAAAAATCCAAACAAATGCTTATTCTTTATTAACACGTACTGAATTTTTGTGCCTAATAAACAAAGATTAAACATTCTATGTCAAAAATTGAACACTTTTCCCCTTTGGGGAATCTCTCATGAAATGCTTTGCAATTACCGAGAGAAGAAAAGAAGAAAAATAAACAACAACTGAGAGAGAAAAAAAAGACATTGCAAGAAATATGACAATCTAAAATGATATCAAGTAGGAAAAATATTACAAAGCTTCTCCAGCCACATAACGCATCCATAGAGTTTCAGGATTTATTATGGATGATAAAGAAGAAAAGCAGACTCCAAGGATGGGTCTCAGTGCCTAAATGCAGGTGCCTACTCTGTTTCTAAACACCATATGGTCTTTCACTTTTTCTTCCATTGCCAGGCCTGGAGTACACAGTGACCTGAAGACCCTGGTCACACCTACCTCTCCACACAGGTGCCTCAGACACCCCTATGCTTTGTTAATCACTTTTTTGTGTTTCTTATCATAAGATCTAGGTGATACAATCTTAAAAAAGAAATAGGTCTGGACTACCTGGAAGTGATCCAAGTACTTTAACTTAGATGAGTCGTGCGATTTGAAATCCTGTCACTTATCTAAAACATGACACAGGAACCCCAGAAGGTGTCTGGGTAGTCAGGACTCCCTTGAATCTGTATAAGTATTAGATTCCTAAGGAAATTAATCCCATCCTTTTAGCCCAGAGGAAAGCTACTAATGCATCCTTTACCTCTCCAAAGCTATGGAAGGAAAGTGTAGCTTCTGCCACACAATCAAACGAAGATGAATATTCTTGTGCTGCTTGTAAGTTTTTTTCTCATTGGTTCTATGAGTTTTGGATTTTGTTTTTCATGTAAATTTTGTCTGGGTTAGTAATGTCAGACTAGATTAGAAAAGTGCAGTAACATTTTTCTATATCTTTTTGAAAGGTATAGAAAAGAGAAAATGTCACCATAGAAAGCAGCTTGATTTCAAGTGTAGTCTTGGAGAATAACAAAAAGCCAACTAATAGAACAAGGAAAAATTATTTCCTGATTAAAAAAAAATAAACAAGGTGTGGGGAAAAGTATTAACTTACAGCAAGACAGCCATCATAAAATAGCAAAGCAAACTTATTGCTCTTTTAGGACTGTGGAAAGGAAATGACTTGCCTATATCACTAATTTGTGTAGTGTAGATCATCATAGCCACTAGGTGTTCTAATTACAGAAAAGTAATGATGCAAAAACTGCTAAGCAAATGTTAAACAAATCTTGTGCATATTCCATAGGCCCTAAAGGGCTGTTACATTTAAGTACTAAAAGATGGAAAGAAGAATGAGTTCCTCGGAGTGGAAGAAAATTTTGGGGAGGAAGAGCCCTGCTTCGAACCACAGTGCTCAAACTCAGGATGTTATCCTTAATATGAGGCCTGGCAGATCTACGCTACTATTTATATTGCTAATAGCACCACTGAAATAAAAATAGTTTTTCTGAAGACTCTAATTAGTATCTATTGTTATCTCTGTTACATTTGGCCTTGAATACTGTCATGAGCACTCAGGACTGCTCTGACGCAGAATGTGGCGACTTCTGGTTACTCCCATGACCCATAAAAAAAGAGTACATTGATAAATCCATAAAATACCGTGGGGTTTTTTCTTTTTTCTTTATTCTCACNTCAAACAACCAAATGATCCATGGAGCACTCGAATGCAGGCAGATGTTTTCTATATTAAACTGAGCCTCTAAGAAAACAATAGGGCAGCATTTCAAGATTCTTATGCAAATTTCACTCATTCAGCCTTTTCTCTGAGTCCTGGGAACAATGAAAAAAAAAACCCAAACCGATCCCTGAAAGATAATGCACATGCTCATCCCAATATGGTACTCATCAGAAAAACTTCTTGCCTTCATCATAGGGAATGTGCAAGGCTGATTTACAATTAGTCTTCAGTGGATCTCTTTAAGTCTGAAGAAGTTAAAAAAGGCATGCAATCAATGATAATTTAATATGGGTGAAGTATCTTAGCTGTTTCTAGATGGGAGGATATTTGTTCCACAATTTCAGAGCTCCATTTCTTCCTTCTTGCTTCTGGTTCCTTTGTGACAGCCTTCACAACGCTCTCACACTGAGACTGGGGTCTGGCTGCTGTATGCAGAGTATCCCACCGTTGCTTTGACTGGTAAACCCAAGTACTTTCAAGTGACTTTATTGCTTCATTTTTGAGAATCCAAGACAGGAGATGCTGTGACCAATGGTGTTTCAAAACCTAGCTGCAGTTTACTTCATATTTATAAGAAAACACTTATACACCAGAGCTAAAAGGGGTATATTAAAGCAACAAACTAGTCTATTTTCATGTTTAATCTTACCTAAACCACTGCTTCCAAACAGCTGCAGTAAAAGGCTATTCTTTATATCAACCGGGGTGGTACAGCATTATCTTTGCATTCTTCTGAGTAACTCAGAGCCCTTGAATTTAGCCTCAACTTATTTCTTAGGTCTCTATAGCATTTTCAACAGAAAATGTTACTCCTCTTTGGTTTCCTTTTTTATGTCTCTCCTAAAAGCTGCCACAGCTTGCATTTGTCAATTACTCTTCAGCTTACAGATCTCTACTGAAGTATTCCTTCAATAGAAGGAGATTTTTTTTATTTTCTGGGTTTCTTTCAGGGGTTTTTCTGTTTCTTTTATGTTGCTTTTTTGATGATCATTAAATGTTCTGAAAAGTTAGACCCATCAGAATCAACTTTCCTGTTATGGAAGAGCCACCTTGTGCATGACTCAGACCCACCACTTTTCCTGTACCAGAAGCTCCAGGCAGCTCTGAGCTGTCTTGACTTCCAGAGAGAAAAAAATCAGCTTACCTTCACCTATTAGCACACCTTTTGCACTGGGGCCAGGCACCCTCCTCCATCCCACCAGATTTTGAAGCAAGGTGACAAGATGGGCAGCATATTTTTGGGCTCTTTGTAAGAGGCAGTATGTTGTTAACAGGAAAAAGAGGTAGAAGGCAAGGTTTCTGAAGCATCATGCTGTGGGAGGACTTTGTGCACATGGTTCTCCTGGGATGCCTCACATTACATTCATATGCCAGTGATTAGATACAGAAATAATTTGCCCCATGTCATATTTACATGTGGCCAAGGGGATTGTCCTTGACAGTCTGGCACTTCTTTTAAGAAAGTTTTTTCATGGCCTGACAAGTTACTGTTCCTTCAGGAATCTGCTGTAACTATCTCTTGTGGGAATACTGAGGGGTCTAATGGCTAACCCACTCTGCTTTTCCTCAACAGCCACACACACAGAGTTTTTTTTCCATGCCACCAGTCCCATTTGGCACAAAACACCGAAAAAAAATGCTGTAAAAATTAAATAGGCACAGGCTATTTTTCTTCAGCTAAAAATTTCACATCCCTGTCTTACAATGCTGTCAGATCTATATCTTAACGAGGCACCAATTTCAATTAATTCTATTGTCTCCCAAATTACTGGGTCTTATAAATACTGTAAATCTATAACCCACTTATGTTAAAGATAAATCCAAGAGTAAACTGTCATTTCCAAGTCTCATATGCAAAAAATATGTTGGAGGAAGAGAGGGAAATTTTTTTGTGGTAATTCTTTCATTTCTACCAGAATAGGCTATTTGACATCTCAGCAGAGGTTTGGAATCTCAGTAGTAATTCCAGCACAGTTTAGTGGGCAAAGTGCAACTGAGGAGGATATTCAAGTAGGCAAATACACGTAATTTATTTCATGGTTTACAGAGAGAGAGAATGCAAAGATATAATGTACTGCTTTGCTTAGAAAGCTATATCATCAATGAGAAATAAAGTATATAGGCTATTTTTCTGCAAAGGAATATTTTTCCTCCCACTTTTTTTTCCCCATTAAACAAGTTATTTTTATCATAGTAATATTCACCAAATGGAAAATCTTACTCCTATGCTGGCTCGGGCTACTTCAATCCAGTTTTTTTCTAAAGCTCTGCTTCCAGAGAGAAGTGTGTGGAACTTGTTGAGATTCATGAGTTTGAAGAAGGTAGAAAAGTAGCTTTTAAAAACATTGGGTTTTCAGCAACCCCATCCAGACACAAAAATTGATTTATTTTTAGAGTAATAAAGGCAGCAGGAAATTAGTTGCCAACTGGCCTCTTTCCTCTTCCCAGATTACACAGCTCACCCCAGCCCATGGCTTTTTTTCATCACTGAAATCAATGTTTCATACCTCATAGTTAGGTGGATGTGTGCTTGCAGAAGAAGCTGGCACATCTGTCCTACCTTGATTTTGATAGAACAGATAAAAACCAGTAGCAAGATGCAGCACTGCAGACTTTTGCACTGCAGTACAAAATTGACAATACTGTCACTTGTCTTTGCTGTTACAGAAGCTGTTGAAATCAAGCTAGCACAGGCTCTCCAGATGAGGCTACAATCCCGTCTTAATTCTGCTGTGTGGGTATGGCTTTATCCATACTGTAGTAGGGCTCTGAGAGGTGTTTGGATGCTCAGTCCCATGACAGATCTCTTAATGTATGTCTATCTGTTAATAGCCTTTGCTAATAGACAGTTTCAAAACATGCAATGCACTGCACTTTGGGGCATTGATTGGCTAATTCTTCAGCAGGGTATAGCTGAGATATCCAAATTTGTTAATTAACAAATGGGGAGTTTAATATTGCATCAAACTTAATTGCACATCTGGCACATTATCTAGGTAATGCCCAGTTACACTGTCTCTGTTTACAAATCTGCTGTGGCACTTTAAATAGGCAAGATCTGAACACAGGCAGGGATACCAGATGTCTCCAATTATTGCTACCTCAGAAAGTATCAAGTCCTGAATTTTATGTAACAGAAAATGGAGAGAGAGAATTTTGTCTCTACTATATATTGTATAAATACAGAAGTAGTGGTTAGGTCATAATCTCAGATGTATATTATTAATTTACCCTGTGTTGAATGTACAGGTCTGGTGTCTCACAGAATCTCTAAATTGGAAGAGACTTTTGAGATTGAGTCCAACCCTACCTGTCCTCTATTAAACCATATCCCTAAGCTCCTTGTCTACCTGTCTTTACATATATCCAGGGATGGTGACTCAACCACCTCCCTGGGCAGCCTGTTCCACATCCCAACAACTCTTTCACTGAAGAACTTTTTCCTAACATCTAATCTGAACCTGCCCTGGTGCATCTTAAGGTCACTCTCCCCTTGTCCTAACACCTGTCACTTGGCAGAAGAGACCAACACCCACCTCTCTAAAACCTCCTTTCAGGTAATTATAGGCAGTGATAAGTTCTCCCCTCAGCCTCATCTTCTCCAGGCTAAGGAACTTCAGTTTCCTCTGACACTCCTCATAAGATTTATTCTCCAGACTTTACACCAGTCTGGTTGCCCTTCTCTGGACACGATCCAGGCCCTCAATAGCATTCTTCTAGTGAATGGTCCAGAACTGAATATGATATTTGAAGTGCAGCTTCACCAATGCTGAGTACAGAATTCTCGAGTCTCAAATCCTAGTTCTGAAAGGAACTTGCTGCATTCCTACGTATGCATTGCTTACACTTCAAGAGATTTAGTTTTCTTCCTGAGAAAAACAATTAATCCCACCTAAGTATACAACTAAAATTAAGCCAGTAAATTCAGGACATTACATGGTCCTCGTGGAAATCCTGCCATGTCCTGGATCTGAATTCATTTTCTGGTTTGTTTTATTTTTTTGTGTCGCTTGGGGATATTTATACACTCAAACAAATATCCTATATATGAATTTGTTTGGCAGTTATTGAACTTTGTATTGATTAGTTTTATGTTCTGAGAATTCAAAAGCAAACAGTTTTGGCTGAGGGCAGGGAGGATTTCTTTATTAACAATTTACTCAGCATCACATGAAAGGTCAGAGAGGTAAAAGTCTATCCTGCCACTATGAGTGATTCACTGAGTGTGATTCTACCAAGACTAAGCATGATGACCAAAAGGTGAGCAAAAGGGCATTCAGTAAATATATTTACACCATCTCTTTACAGACTTCCTGGCATATTTTGTTCAGTTAAAGTAAATTTCAAAGGTAAATTTCAATAATGCCCTAACTCATAAGTGCTATGAACCGCTGTTAAAGGTTCATTGGAAGATTTATTAAAAAAAAAAAAAAAACAAAACACTGAAAAATAGTCCATATAAGATTTCATCTGCAAATAGGCCTACCACAATTTATCTTTATTCAGGTAAGGTGAAAGTCCCATCAGTGTTTGGTGTAGGAGTTGTCTCCTGCGAGACACTTGGTGCTTCTTAACTCCACCCAAATGAGTGGAAATGGCTACATACAGGCCCCACAGAAACCACCACACTAGTCAAGCTGCAAAACTGTACCTGTGTGTGAGGCCCTGAACCACATGGCTTATTGCAGCTAATAAACCCCTCCTATGAAAGATGGTTTGTGAGCTCATGCCTTGCTTTTGCTGTTTTCTCGGGATGGCATTTGACTTCCTAGAGGAGCGACCAAAGGAAAGGGTGTCGAAGCTGTTCTCCGTGTCTGTGCTGGACAGGGCAAGAAGCAAGGGGTGCAAACTCCAGTGCAACCCAAGATGAACATCCCGATGAAAAAGGGTAAACAGCGAGGATAAAAGGGCGCTGGAATGGACTGTCAAACCTGCCTAGGTAGTTGGGGGAATCTCCATCAGAGGAATGTTGTAAGAACAGGTTGTACAAAATTCAGTCAGGATGTCAGCAGAGCGATAACTAATCCTGTAATTTATTCTGCTTCAGGGCAGGAGGATGAGTAGGGACTATGCAGACTCCCTCGGTGGTATTTATTTTGCTGCGAGTGTAGGAACTAATCTGTGGCTGACATCATCAGGTTCTTCTTATGCACAGAAGTCCAGTACACATATAGGATACACCCTGCTGATTAGACGTAATATTATTATTAGTATTGAGCCATTGCCTTTCATCTGTTAATTACTAAAACCAGCTCAACCATGGAGCGTTAATAATTCTTATAGGTGGTAAATGCCATGGCTACAGTTGCCATGGCTTCAAAAGGGAAGAAGTCTAGAGGAAGTATTTTGTGGAAAAGAAGCAATCCCCCCCAAAATCAGAAATCACTAACATTCCTCAATGCAAAAATAGTTGGGTTATTCAGGATTAAATACCATACAGAGCATGACTCTGACCTCCAGGAAGTAGATGAGGTTCTATATTTCACATTCCTCCTCTCTTTGATTTTTTTTTGTTTTATTTTGTCTAGCAGATTCACTGATGAGACCACAGTATTCTCTGCTATCACACTGCTTTAGTATTTGCATATCTGGCTCCCAGGGAGTTTTTTTTTTTAAGTGATGAAAAGCTACAGTCTGTAGGAAAGTACAGTATTATGTGAAGTGTTATCTGAATAGCTGCAAGCAAACCTTTTTTGAAAGCATCCATTGGACCCCTGTGTATGCTGCAGAGGAATCTCAAGAGGTACTCTCAAATATTGCTGGAGAAATCACGGAGGCTGTTTTCATGCCATTGCACAGGGACTAAGCTACAAAAGTGAGCTAGCTGAACAGATGTCCTGCTCAAAGAGGAAAAGACAGCAATGATTCCAGATGACCAGCTGCACTTCTGACCTTTCACATGCCATTTGTCCAACAGTAAGATCCTCTCTGCTCTTGGAAAAATGCACACCGAGGATACCATGTTTGTCTTTCCCAACTCCAAGTAAACACCATGGTAGGAAATCTTGAAGAGAAGGAGAGGTAAAGAGATACGATGCTTGGGGTGGAAGAGAATGCAGAACTTGGAAATACTAATTTCTCTCCAATGTTATTTTCTCCTGGTTTTGGCCAACACTTTATCCAGGGAAATCTGATCTCATAGTGTCTTGAACAAAGATATACTGGCTGATAGCAAAATCTATGGGTGTGTGAAAAGCCTGACAAAAGCTTTAAGAATTTATTTATGGCCGCAAATATTGCATCCATATGGGAAAGTTTATTTGCCTTGAACCCTTTTTTCCAGACACCGTAGAGACTGTTATTGATTTAATAACTGACTGGAATATAGAAGAAAAAAAAAGCATAACAGGAGAAAAGTTAATTATTATAATAAGAGCAAGACATGTATAATTCCATTAAAAAAAATTAGTCACTTCTCTTCCTCTATCATGATTTTTCCCTAACCACAATTCTCTGTTCATTAGGAGATAATTACCTTCACTGCCATGCATACTATTAATGTACTGTTTACACCAAGAGCAGAAAATTTTCAAGTTACATTTCTTGTCAAAAATGTTATTGCTATTGAGGCAGTCTTGCTGTATTACATCAAACAGATGACTAGACATGCAAGTACATCTGTGTACACTTGGTAATGGTTCACAATTATTCTAAAGGGACAGAACTAACAAGGGCAGCTTTACTGATTACCCTCTTCATTCGAGGCCATTGCTATCAACACACTGAAAGCCATGCCAGCCAGAGCTCCCTTACTTCACCCTTCCCTGCCTCTCCCACTTTTCGGACACAAGCAGCTTCTGAGTAACTCATCTTGTTTCTCGCAAAGCATTTAAAAGTGGCAATACAGCACTAAGCTACCTCACAACTGAATAGCACATGTCTAAACTCCATACCACCTATGCAAGATAGGCAGTTAATTACCATCATCTTTATTTTAATAAATGAGAAAATGTGAAACATGGGAAAGCGAGAGCATTCAGCAAGCCAGACCTCAAGAGCCCCACCTACTCATCTACATCGTTACTCCTCTATTTTGAGCTGTAGCTCTGCATCACAGTTGTCAGCTGCCCAGAAGCTACAGACACAGTGTACAGCTGCATGGAAAAGTCTGCTTGTCCCCAGGCTCCTGAATCTTAGTCCACTAGTGAGAACCACCATGTCAATCAGGAAGGCCCTAGGTAAGCAGTAGAGCATGCTCAGCCTTCTTTGCTAGAGACCTCCTGATCAAGCATGCAAATAACGGGTAATAGGGAACCTAGTCCATATTTAGCAAATTACTTACCCAATTTGCTCTTTTTACTTCCCTCCCTTGATGGTCAGCAAAGAATTCAGTGCATCCAGAAGTGTCACACCTGAGTCACCCCATGTTAATGAAAGAAATTATATCCTCCTGCAAATAGTCTGGCTCTTAAAGAATTTACTGACCCTAATTTCTGTTATCTCCCCTACCACTTGCTGAATGTGTTGATTTCTGAATTTGCACAAAGTAATGGTCATTAAGCAACAGTAATGTGTAGTAATCCCTTTACCATAGACTTTCTAAATCCTTCATACCCACAAGTTCGTGGAAAGCCAATTCTGTAAAGTTAGGATATGTTTCTTACTTGAAGGATTAAAGGATTTGAAACATAAAAAAAAAAAAGAGACACAGCACACTATGCAAAACAGCCTAGAAATGATTGCAAAACCAGTTTATTCTGTCTTGTACAATAAAGCATGACCAAAAAAGCTCCCAGAAAAATAAAATAATGGGAAAGTAAAATAATCTGTGGGGTTTGTGCCTGTCATGAGCTATTTTTAATGGGCCAGGCCATGAGGTCATTATTTCTGAAGCAGAAATGATGATTTTATAAAATCGGTGGAGTGCTGTTAAACAAGGACCTAAATAGAAGATTCAGTCACCTACTCCTGTGGAGAAAAAAGAGTGTAAAATAGATTAATATATGTTTCTCCTTTAATAATTTCCACTGGATTGAATATCCAACAGGAAAGAAGGAAGTAAGTAGTGCCACAAGACTGACATAAATTGATTCAACATGCAAATTGAAAAGTTGAGTAAGTAAAATGAAAATCTGGGAGGAAAAAAGTGTCACAAATTGAATACATAATATTTAGATTGAAGAAAACACCTTTTTTTAAGTAATGTTTTTTCAATTTCCAGATATTGACTTCTTTTAAAAATAAATGAAGAAAAAAAACACAGTATGCTCCAAAAGCTAGTCTGTGGAGCCATTAAAAAAAAAACACTCAAGGGACACCTCTCCAGAGAAACTTTACTAAGGTGCTCATCTGGATCCAACAACCCCTTGCTGAATGACATGCAAGTGAGAAGTCAGCTCAGGTTTCTCCTAGACTCCTAGCGTATGGAAACTCTCTCCTTCACAGGAAATTTTTTTTTATAATAAATTGATTTCAAAGTGGAACAGGTCCAACAGAAGGAATAACTAAAGATGCACCAATTGATTGATCATTGGTAAAGGTCTCTTTAGAAAATGAAAGTAGATATACAAACCCCCTTTCAGAATCAGATAGGGATGGGCTTTGTGGTCTTTAGCATGTTGGGCTAGTGCCCTAATCACAAGGATCATGAGATATGGAATTCCTTCAGCGTATGGTCTTCATGAATCCAGCTCAACAAAAAAGAAAAAAAAACCCCAAACAACACAACCAAAACACATTGCTTTGGAGAATGCTGAAACTAATCTTTTTGACATTGCCAACACTTTTTTTTTGTTTGTTTTTTCCTCTTTGCTTGCTTTTCTTCAGTCAGATTTATTCTTTCAATTTGACCTGAATTTGCCACTACTTTCCATTTGAATTTTTGAAACAACTCATACCATTCTAGGGTTCTATAATTCCTCATGAGCCTGAGGCAACCCTCAGAGTCAGTGTTTACTGCCAGGGAAAGGGGTAGCACAATATCCATCCCATCAGAGAGGTCCTGTGGAAAAGACAATTCTTACAAATGAACTTAGCATGAGTGGCTTCTGCTCACCTCCTTTAGATGGTTCTCCCTGGGGTTTTTTTCAGCAGTCTTTCCTGCATGCTTTCTAGTTTGTTCCTGGTTTTTGAACTGTGACATGAATTTCTACATGCACTATGATGTGAACATCTGTTGTGGTTCAGCCACAGGCAGAGGCTAAACACGAGGCACTCACTCCTCTCAAGAAGGAGAGGAGAGCCACAGAACAACCACAACACAAACAGACCAAACACGGGTTGAGATAAAGACAGTTAACTGATAAGCACTTTAAGAAGGAGAAAATAACAGACCCACCCAGAAATAACATAGAGTACTTTACCAAACCAGGAGAAGCCAACAGAGACCATAATACCACCACAAGGGCCACACAAGCAAGCAACAAACCCTTATCTCTCCCCCACCACCCCCTTCTATAAGGGCTCCTTCATGACAGGTGGGGTGAAAAACAGCCCCAGCCAACTCAGCTCACCTGTGCTGGCTGCTTGGGGAGGTCAGCTCTGTCCTGGCCAGAACCAGGACAACATCAAAGTCATAGATGTGACCTCCCTTTCTGTGTCTAAGGCTGATGACTGAGTTATATCTGTGGTAGCTGATTCCAAGTCTGTCCAGGCAAGACAAAACCACCTGCAACAGTTTAATGTTGAATTTGGTTAAAAGGCTTTGACCTCCTGTGGCTCTGATACAGCTCACTTCTAAAAAAGGAATCACAACATTTGAGTTCTAGTAAGGGAATTATTTATTGTTAGAAGTAGGGATAGACCTCCTGGAAAGTGATGGATGTAACAATCACCACTAATGGAGACAACTTATGAAACTATTATGGTATTCTATGGAGCTGTTCTACTTAGGCATCAGAGACTTCCTCACAAATGCTGCACGGAAAGGTTATTCAGATAATTGTCTAGGGAAAGAGGCTTTCAGACATGTTCTATTGGAAGTATCTGTGTTCAGGAAGCAGGATAAGTACAAAGGACAAAAAGACACAGGCATAATTTATGTGAAGATAGTTATCATGAATGGGAGCATGAGCATAATAACAACCCCAAAAAAATGAACATGCTGTAGAGAGAGATTGTGCCGAGGGACAGGTTTCCTACGCTGTGAAATATGAAGGATAAATAGGCAAAAAAAATAAAATAAAAAGAGAGGTGACAATGAGTATGAGAGAAACTAGCTTGTGGTAAAGCACTGGGAGATGGTTGAGATATTTGAGAACCAGAAACTGAAGAAGAAAACTAACTAAAGTGAAGACTGTTCAGCATTAAAACAGCTCGGAAAGTACAGAGCCAAAAGGCAGAGAGGAAGAAGAAGTGTAATATGTGTATCAGAAAAATAAGGAGCTTGAACATGGTTGTAGGCTCTTGCTAAGGAGATCCATCAGGTTTGTCAGCTGAGCACATTAAGAGCAGAGGGGCCTGTGTAGTCTGCCAAGAGGATAGATACAGAATAGACCTCAAGCAGGAAAAGACATGGGAAGGAGCAGCAAAGGTTTGCTGATCATCATGCTGTGACAAGCAATACTGGCAAAATTAAACCCAAATGAACTAATGTTACTGACCAGTCTACAGAGAGGAGGAGTATGCTGTAGGAATGAGGAGATATAGAGCCTGAATGAGTTTACAAAAGGGTCTGAAGACACAGCTTTTTGTCATCACGCAGGAATGGATTCAGTGATGACAGCAGTCTTAGTACTTCCAAATTCCTGGAGGACATGCTGTGGAGACAGGCATAACACTTGTGGTCTTAAGATCTGTTCAAGTCAATGGTAATGATTTTTCAAGTACAGCACACTGCATGAATTGAATGTCTTCACCATAGACATGTAAATACCCCCTTGATCTAAACTGTGCTCTCTCAGTAGTCAGTGGGCAAAAGATATACCTACTAAGAATAATTTATCTTATCTGCCTGTTGTAGTATGGGATGAATTGCCTTTTCAGAGACATGTCACTATCAGCTGTAGAGGGAACAAAATAATTCTGATCTAGCCAAGACACTGTAGATGGCTAAACAAAAACTGACATGAATCCCATACATGATGTCATCTTTCAGTAAAATGATTTCCAAGTGGTGGATGAGAAAGAACTTAAACCTAAAAGTGTTCATTTCCAGTATATGTGAGAGCTTATGTTTTAGAAAGAGATATTTTTTTCTATTTGAGATGTTTAATACCTGTGCCAAAGAACATATTTTCTAATAATACTTAATATTCCTAGTAGAAAAAATCATCAACTGCATGCAGTGGGATTTGGCCTGCATTTAAGGTACACATAAATATTTTTGTTTTCAGTTATTAAAGTAGGAGTGGAAAAGGAGTGAGAAAAACACTTTGAAATATTGAGATTTGAATGTTTTAGTTGTCACAAAACCTGATCCTTCAAGTGCTAAAGATGTGAAATTTCTGGATATTTTTACTAAAAATTATATGTATGTTTACATGTCACATTTCAAGCCCTCAAAAATATTTACTAGTAATGTTCAGTATTGCCAGTATATATTTGCAGACAAATTCCTCAAAGAAAGACAATTTAGGCAGGAGTCACAGAATCACAGAATCAGAGAATTGTAGGGGTTGGAAGGGACCTCAAGAGATCATCGAGTCCAAACCCCCTTCTAAAGCAGGTTCTCTAGAGCAGGTTGCGCAGGTAGGTGTCCAGATGGGTCTTGAATGTCTCCAGAGGAGATTCCACAACCCCCCTGGGCAGCCTGTTCCAGTGCTCTGTCACCCTCACCATGAAGACATTCTTCCTCACGTTGGTGCGGAACCTCCTGTGGTCCAACTTGTGACCATTGCCCCTTGTCCTGTCCCCACAGGCCACTGAGAAGAGGTTGGCCATCTCCCTTTGTCTCCCACACTTCAGATATTTATAAACATCAACAAGATCCCTCTCAGTCTTCTCTTCTCAAGGCTGAACAGCCCCAGCTCACTCAGCCTTTCCTCATGGGAGAGATGCTCCAGGCCCTTAATCATATTTGTGGCCCTCAAATGGACTCTCTCCAGGAGATCCTTGTCTGTTTTGTGCCGGGGAGCCCAGGACTGGACACAGGACTCCAGGTGAGGCCTGACCAGGGCAGAGATGAGGGGGAGGATCACCTCCTTCGACCTGCTGGCTATGCTCCTCTTAATGCAACCCAGGAATCCATTGGCCTTCTTGGCCACCAGGGCACACTGCTGGCTCATGGCCAACTTGTACTCATCCACCAGGACCCCCAGGTCCTTCTCCACAGAGCTCCTCTCCAGCAGGTCATCCCCCAGCCTGTACTGATACCCACGGTTGTTCCTTCCCAGTTTCAAGACCCTACACTTGCTGTTATTGAACCTCATCTAGTTGCTCACTGCCCAGCTCTCCAGCCTGTCCAGGTCTCGCTGAATGGTCCAGGTCTCATTCAGCAGGGGACCCTCATTATTCCTAGTCTTCTTCTTGCTGTTCACATACTTAAAAAAACCCCTTCTTATATCAATCCCTTCTTCAGCTGGCTGCCATTTGGACATTTGAATCCAACACACTTGCACTATGTTGCTCTTGTAATTATTAATAGAACCCATCTCCCAAGGGTATTTCACCCTATGCTAAGACAGGCACTTACAATAGGTCAGAAGAGTGGGATACTTCTTGAGAGAAGCTCTGCTGAGAAGGACCTGGAGGTGCTGGCAGATGAGAAACTGAACGCACCAGCAGTGTGTCCTTGTGGCTTGGAAGGCCAACGGTCTCCTGGGCTCCATCAGAAGAGGGGTGGCCAGCAGGGACAGGGAGGTGATTGTCCCTCTCTACTCTGATCTGTGACCATATCTGTATCCCTAATTCAAGGAAGATGTGGAGCTGTTGGAGAGGGTCCAGAGGAGGCCATGAAGATGTTCAGGATGCTGGAGCACCTCACCTATGAGGACAGGCTGAGGGAGCTGGGCTTGTTCAGAAGAGAAGGCTGCAGGGGGACCTCATTGCAGCCTTCTAGTACTTAAAGGGAGCAGATAGACAGGAGGGAAATTGGATTTTTACAAGGGTAGATAGTAGTAGGACAAGGGAGAATGGATTTAAGCTGGAGGAGGGAAGGTTTAGGTTAGATNTCCCATGAGTCTGTGATTCTGTGAATGGTTTTCTACCTATTTTCCTCCATTCTGTATCAAGCAAGCCTAAGGTAATTGTCTCCACTTAATGCTCATACCTTTTCAATATCCAAAATTAAGGGAGAGCCCTACTCTAAATATCCCAGAAAGGATCGTCTCTCTCAGGTATATGGTCTCCCATTAGCTGCTCCTACACTCCTCTTGAACATAAAAGATTCTTTTTTTTTTTTGTCCAAGGAACTTCTCATCCAAGGAACTTCCCATCCAAGGTCAGAAAGTAAAGCTGGAGGAGATCTGTGAAGTCCAGCACAAAGTTTACTGCACTGCATTGCTTCCTGATCCCATGTCTCTGTTTACAACCAAAAAGCAAGATCAAGTCCAATTTCTGTAGCTATTTGGGGATTAATTAGGGGATATTTTCTGATGTTTTCAGATTCATGTAGGAGGCAGGCAGCATTTAAAGCGTGAGGTTTTTTCCCAGAAATATGGTGAGGTTTTCAGTTTCTGTTTTGCTCATCCTATGTTTGTTGGCAGACTTGTTCCTGACACTGATTTATAAGGGTTTAAAAGCCTAGTGCACCACACCCTTCATTGCATCCAACTGGGACTCTACATTTCCTCTCCTCCTCTCCTCCAGCAGAGCCTACCTGCTGCCTTCCCCTCTCACAATTTCTGATCACCGCCTCCCGCACTCTGCAATGGCAGATGATCCATCTTCCTCTCCCTCACAACATGCCCAACTCATGCATATGCCAGAACTCCTAGCAATGCTCCATTATCCTCATACCAAGGCTTTTTATGGCAACTTTTTCTCCAGTGTCAAGGTCTCCTTCCTTTTCCTTCACATTTCCCAAGAACCCTGATCTCTCCAGTTCCCCATCTGAGCCCTGCATCTCAGCCTCTCCATTCCCCTGCCTGGATTCAAGACCAATCTGGATGCATTCCTGTGTGATTTAATCTAGGTGATCCTGCTCAGACAGGGGGGTTGGACTCTCTGTGTGCCTACTCCCAAGCCTCAAGTGCCTGCTCCAAACTGGGTGAACACTTCATTCATTTGCCCAGCATTCCAACTGCTCCCTTATAGGCTCATTTACTTTATCTCCCTGTCCAATGACATAGTTGTATTTCCAGGTCTCTTATCTGACACCGGTAAAAATGTCTGTTCTGTCTCACTCTCTGCTGTATTTCTGCTCCATCTTGACTCTTTCTGTCTGCATTTCTAGTTCCAGTATCACTATTTCCTGTTCCACACATTTCTGCTTTTCCCTATCTCTGCACACACATCTCTTCCACAAGATGCTTATTTTCTTATTCCTTCTGATATTTCCTCTCCTGTATCCATCTTTTCTATTCATCATTTCTATGTCCCTACTAACAAACTTTCTCTGTAATAAGTCCATTTGTGTTGATGTCAAAGTTATAGAGAATTTTCTTATATAAGGATATATCCAGCAATTAACCTAGTTAGCTGGGCTTTACCAATGCGTTGAAGTGTAGAAGACAGGATTATAAGCAGGAGAAAATAGACGTTTTTACTTCCAAAATTATACAAGAACATTTTTTTATCATGATCACACCAGGGTGAGTAACCTCACTGAAGTCAGTGCAGCTACACCAGCATGAAATAAAAGTATGATGATTTTTTTACAGATCCCAGATAACTTGCTTCAGTCCTCTAAGGCTCTAAAAGTATGTACATAAAATAAAATAGTTTGTGTTGGGAAATGTTTCAGGGCAATAAAATTCATTCCTCTCCCAGTACTCTTGGAGCAGACCCTGGCATAGTTTCAATACAAAATAGCACGATCACAAAACAGTTCTCCCCAGAGCACAAGGCAGGGACCATGCTCAGTTTGAGTGCTGACACCTGGTTTGTAGGCTGAGAGGATTAATTGCATGGTCAAATGACATGCCAGCTGTCAGAAAACTGTCACAAACACATTTGATTCCTTTGTGCACATCTTCTTAAAGGTGCATCCCTACAGTCAGCCACACTAAGGTCCTGTCTCCATCACACATATGTTAGTTTACTAAGATTCCACTCTGGAGCAAATAGATAGTTATCTTGATAAGTGCATCTTAGTGAGGATAATCCACCCCAAGATTCGAGGTCCAGCCCTGAGTGTGGGCTAGCCTATAGCTCTTGAACTGAAGAACATTTTGAGGCACTCAAATGTGTGACAATGAGTGACAAAGACAAGATGGGTACTGATGAAGGTACCATTTACCAGCTGGGGAGGGCAAGAGTCAGGGACTGGATCTTCCTCACCAACCGAGGAGAGTATGGGATTCTGGGACAGCAGCTACCAAGTCTCTGGTTCCTGTGGTCCTCTGCTGCCACAATCATATTGCCTCTACCCCCACACAACCTGTCTGCAGTGACACACTCAGAAGGAGCACTGTGACAAGTCTCCACTGGCTACACATAAACAAAAAAAATAATAATTCATCTCTCAAAGGCTTTATTTTATTAGCATCAGATACTATAGTCTATTATTTACTGATTGTATGTACTTTCATATAATTGAATGCTTTCTTTGATACCACTATTAATATTGAAAATTATCAAATTATACACGTTTTTCTCTTGCACTGTGGACTTCCCTATTCTAGGAGTCAGATGGACTGATCTTATACCTGTCAATAACTTACAGACGCTTATTTAAGTATTTCTCCCAAGAAACAGTTTATTATGGTAGTTAACAAACACTCAGTAAACTGCCCTAAGACAAAGCTAAGGACAAGTCAATGGTGCAATAAATCACTCATTATGTTAAATGATCAGTTTCCACTGTACAGTATTATTGCTTTATTGACCCCTACTTAAAGATTTATCACAGTAATATTTTATTGCGGTTATAGGACACACGGTTGTAATGCAATAGGGTGCAGTTTAGCTTATGGTTCTATTTTATTTTTAATTCCATTTAGTCCTTGTTGTGGACACAGAGTTGGCAAGGTTGGAAGTGCAACACGTGAGGATTGAGAAGGTCACTTTTACTGGGTGGAAGCAGGATAGTGAGCACCAGGAGAGTGGTAGAACTGGGGACACGCCTCTTGTTTGTAGTCGTAATGCAAATTCAGAACTAATGAGGTGGTAGACAAAGGCCCACAGACCCTTCCTCTAGAGATTTGCCAGCTGAAGATGTTTTCACCCCCAACCCCACCTCCTCCCTTTTCCCAGCTATTTCCTCTTCCCATACCCACCAATCAAGAGTTACTGTCCTCTCCTATCTGCTTGCAGATCTACTTTTATTACTTCCTTAACTGTTTGCATACAATTAATTCCAGGTTTCAAAATAAATCCTTGCAACCCAGAATCCCAGTTCTTCTGGAAAGAGATCGGCTTGTTCTGGCTAACACTGGAAAGATATCATGTACATCAGTACTGGAAAACAAGAGATGAACCAAAAACTAAAGCAAGAACAGCAAAGATATTAAGGCATAAAACTAGGTACTATCTATCTCTGGAGGAAAATTAGGATGTCCTAAGTCACTTGCAGTAGGAGAGAAAGTGTTTGTATATGTGTGGCGGGAGAGTACAGCCTCAGGTGTATGTTGTTGGAAGGAGTTCCCAGGCCATTTGGGAGGGAAAAGGAGAGGATGCAAAAGAGAAGAAAATCAGAATGGATGGAAAATCTACAGCAGCACTTGGTTCTTTGTGAAGCAACCCTTCAGATTTAGTGTGCAATGAGCGCAATTGTCTGGTTCATCAAGAACTACATCTAGACCAGCCGTAACTACAGCATATCACCAAGCACTCACTGTTCTGTGATTTGACTAAGAGTAGAAGAATTAACACAAAACATTCTTTTTCATGGCCTTAACAATAGGCCTGAAAACACTAAACTCTTTATCTGACCTTGCTGCACTGAGATGTTTCTAAGTTATTGGTGATTTTGCCACTTTACAGCTAATTAGCTTCCAAGATGACAAGGTTCTGCTCTTGCTAACCCAAGAAGATTGTCCAGTTGATAAATGTGAATAAACTCAGATGCTTAGTGAACTAAACATCCCCAGGCGGTATCTCTGGGAACTTCAGCTCAGTCACCTACACTGCTAAATTGCTGGAAGAGCCTTTGGTGTGACTTTTGCCCAGGACAGCTAAAATATCCCTAGAAAATTCCTAGGCATAGCTGGAACAGGTTGCCCAGGGAGGTGGTGGATGCCCCATCTCTGGAGACATTCAAGTCCAGGTTGGATGAAGCCCTGAGCAACCTGATCTAGTTGGGGGTGTCCCTGCTTCTTGCAGGGGGGTTGGACTAGATGACCTCCGGGAGTTGCTTCCAACTCTAATCATTCTATGATTCTATGACTGCTGTACACAAATACAGCCACATGTTTTAGCACCCTAGCTGACCACCATGCTTTGGAACAGTAAAGGCTATGTCTTAGTAGTATAGATGTGCCAAAAGTATTGTAATCCCCAAAACAAAAAAAACAAAAAAAAACTCCTAAAACTTAAAAAAAAAAAAAGTCAGGGGTACGCAGACGAGACCACAGTTGAGGATTTGGGAAAGTGGCCAGTATACTGTGATACAAGACTACCATTCAGAGGGACCTCAGCAAGCTGGAAAAGTAGTCAGTCATGAACCTAAATAAATGAGAGGGAAATGTACTGCTGTACACCAAGGAGGAATAACCACATGCACCCATACACACCTGGGACCCACCAGCTGGAAAGCAGCTTTCAGAGGATAAGGGAATTTTTTTGGATACCATGTTGTCCATCGGCCATTAACAAGCTCTTGTGGCAATGAAAGCCAGCAACGTCTTGGGTTACCTTAGTAGAAGCTTGGTCAGTGTGTCTCAGGAGCTGATCCTTCCTCTCTACTTAGCTCAGGTGAGACACATCTTGACTTCTGGGTCCAGTTCTGGGCTGCCTAGTGCAAAGGAGATAAGGACATACTAGAGTGAGAACAGCAGGGGCCTCCAGCATGGCTGAGAACTGGAATATGTGGCATACAAGGATACAAGGAGAGACCGTGAGACGTGAGACAGTTTGGCTTTAAGAAAAAGAGCACATCTGTCTACAACTACCTCATGGAAGAGTGCAGAGGTCCTTGAAGGCGATCCTTGAAGTTGTCCCTGTTTTGAACAAGAGGATGGACTAGAGTTGGATGTTCTTTCCTTCTTTTTTCCTGTGATTCTACTATATGAAGCCAAAGACAGAAAGAGAACCCATGCATGCAGACCTACCCCTACTTATGTGGGGAAGAAGAAGCAAGCTTCCCCTCATCTTATTTCCTCTCCCCTACAATGCTGGACCTGTAGGCAGGAAGTAAAGTTGATAAACACATGTTTTGGCAAGAGCATTGAGAGGGCAGCAAGTTGTCCCTCCGTTTTTATGCAAAGATAATGTAGAAAAGGAAGGAGGCAGACCTGAAGCAACCAGCTCCAGGGAAGGCACTATAAGCACCGATGGAAATACGGCCTCAAGTTCTATAAAAATCAGGAAGCTTCCCTGGGTTCTCAGCGAGTAATCTTGGTTAAGGATGATACTGAAACAGAAAAAGAAAAATGAGAAAGAAAGACAGAAAGACAGAAAGACAGAAAGACAGAAAGACAGAAAGACAGAAAGAAAGACAGAAAGACAGAAAGACAGAAAGAAAGAAAGAAAGAAAGAAAGAAAGAAAGAAAGAAAGAAAGAAAGAAAGAAAGAAAGAAAGAAAGAAAGAAAGAAAGAAAGAAAGAAAGAGGAACAAAACATTTGGTTTCTGCTAGTGAAATCATGTGGGACAATTTTTTTCAGGAGCCACTCAGCTCTCTCACATGTATTTTGTTGCACCCGTCAGTTGGGAAAGAGCAGTTAGTGAAGGATGGCATCTGCAGGAACTCTATGCAGCCACAAGCCAAAAAGACTGACACCTGGTTCTTACCTTCAATATGCAAAAATAAATAATGAGCAACTCCACTGAGTGGTATAAATGAATGAAAAATCAGATCTTCAATGTACTGCTGGGAGGCAGGCAGTAGAAGTGGTATTTTGGGCATCAGTGTAGTAATACAGTATTTCTACCAGAGAATATATAAAGACAAGCTTTGTATTTACAGAGTTTTTAAATTTGCTTCTGTGCTGGTGAGGATCCATATTTGCAGTTGTCAAAGCCATGACTGAAACACATACAGCCATCCTCAACCTTGTTTTAAACTAGCTTTGCCTTGGTAGCAAAATCCACCCAGAAACTGAGACCAGCGTTCAGGTAGTTCAGCCTGTGCTGAACCCAAGCGACTTCTGCTCTGCTGGCATCCCTGCCCACATGAGACTTTTGAAGATAGCTGGAGACATGTCTACATGCTCAGCAATCACAGCAAGGGACGCAGTGAAATACAGCCCCACTCAGCTCCAAGCATAGGAGATGTTCCCTTTAAAAGATGACATCGGTCGCAACAGATGTTATCTCCACATGAACTCCACCTCTGGATTTTACTAATCTAAAGACTTCAGGGCTTCAGATCACAGCCAGAGCCAAAACATAGAGAGATTTCAAATCAAGTTATCACAGCAAGACTTTTGGCATTATTAACATTTCATGGCACTCGGGAAGAGGGATATAGATACTGTTTAAGTAAAGAAACCAGAAAGACAATCCCCATTTTCTCTGTTTATCGATACACAACCCTGTAGTGTTATGTTTACAACTTTTTATCTGACATAGTTTAGTCATATCCAGAGGGAAGGGGAACAGAAAGAAACAGTGTCTATAATAATAGAATACTTTATGCACAACATCAGAGTCTTACAAGGAGTAGTGGTGTATTCAGTGGTGAGATTTATAGCATAGAAATAGCCACAGAAATTGCAGTGATAAAGAATCGCTATCTCTACTGATTAGTGCAACCATAGTGATCAACCCCAAAATACCTCAAGTTTCTTGTCAGAATATGATTCATGTATGGCTGGACTAAAAGGCAAGGCCAACTTCACCTGAGAGCCTGACTCAATGTTTGGCAGATGTTGTTCCTAGCTAATCTATTTTACAATTTGTATTGTTAAGAAGAAGTTTATTAATTTGTTCACACCTCTGAGCCTGAACAGCACAAATAACAGTACATGATCAATATAACAAACTACAGCTGTAAGTCTTAGACTCTTTAATAAAATTGCTAATGGAGTTTCCCGGAGCTTTGGAGAGTAACATAGAATGTGCCAAATAAAGGAAAGGAGATGCTGGCAAGCACATAGCATAAGAGCCTTCAGGCTTGCAGAAGACTGCGGTAACACAAAAGGTAAAAATAAGCCATACAAAAAAAGTTTGAGAAGGTACATGAGACAATTTCTACCTAGATTTACTGTGCCTTTTGACCCTGTTGTAGTAGCTGTCACTGAAACAGAAACATGATGAGAAACCTAAGAAAGTGCATCTATTAATAAGCACATGGGACACCAAGAACCTCAAGTGGAAAAGCTTTCAAAGCTTTGGTGTCTGCCTGATTCACATCAAGAATACATAAAGAAACATCACCTACTAGAAGCGGAGAGTTCAGACAAAATAGCCCTAATTCTACATAGGAGAAACAGAAAATGGAGAAAATATGTGGAGTATTCTCCAAAAGCCTACCAGTGCCATAAAAATGCACAGATAAGTGTGGATCAGAAAAAATGGAACAAGGCCAGGTAGAATGGAGCCCTTGGCAACCTTGTCTATATCCAAGCCTGGAGGTTGGTGGCCTTGCCTGTGGCAGGAAGAGATTATAACTCAATGATCCTTGGGGCCCTTCCAACCTAGACCATTCTGTGATTCTGTGATTCTGTGATTCTGTGATTTTGTCGAATTGTTTTTATCTTTCTTTGAAAAACCTTTTAAAAATACTGTTCCCCAAATCTTCAGGATTTTCATGCACAGGAGGGTCCTTAAAATAAAATATCAATGTTTTCCACGTGAAGTATATATTTTTCTTAGAAGATTATTCAACAGCATCTTTCTTCTGAAAGCACCTGTCATTTTCACAAGAAAAAAAAATTGCAAAGTGGATGTGTTTTAATTATTGTTGTTTGCATCCAATCTTCAAATCCTATATATTTTCAAACCGTCTAGGTCTGGAAGTGGCGTCTCATTTCTGGATCACAAGGGTACACATGCCAAGGGCAGACCTGTTCCTGGTGCTCTTTCTAAGCTGCAAGACCCCAGAATCCATCCATCTCAAACAAGTAAATCATATGGAGTTTCCAAAACTTCATTCCTAGTACACTGCAGTGTGTTCCTTTATTCTTTGGTGTTATGGAAAAGGAAAAAAAATAAATAATTTTGTAAATATGATCTTTTTCAGTGTCCAGGTACACACCTTATTATTCATAAGCCCAAAGATTGCAACTCCCTGACTTATGCTCCTCATGCCAGCCTCCAGGCAGCCATGCCCTGTGATGTTACTCCTGGCAACACACAATTTAAAGAGTAAAACATTGATGTGCCAGGCTACTGCCCAGACTGACAGGCAGAACAAAGTGTGATGTCACTTGTGGTGTTGTTACTCACTCAGCACTGCTGCTCGTGGGCCCTGTCAGGGTCGATGCCTGTTGTGTTAATGTTTTGCATATTGGCTGTAAATATTATAATATAAATAGTCCATGACACTTGGAGCTGCCCTGTAATATACAGATGTGCTCACGTGGACAAAACACATGACATTCATACCATCTATAAAATAGTTACAAAAAGTAAAGTAAAAGGATCTGGAAACTATGCCTCATATGTATAAATTTTATATGTACCGTGTAAGTGCCCATGTGAGAAACCACAAGGTCTTGTAACAAATGCTTTTCTTGAATTCTGGTTACTAATCCATCTTCTCTGGGATTACTTCTTAACATTTCAAAATCTACCCAGCTTTCAACAAATGGTTTAAAAGCAAGTTTTCCAGCTGCCCCTTAAAATGTGGGCGTTATTCCATATAATTACACTTGAGGTCTTGGACGAGTAGTATTTAGTTCAGGAGCAGTTATGGGTATAAAACTCAACACAATACAACTCATCCAGGGTGCAAATGCAAGATCCGTCCCACCAGAAAACTGGGAATCACTAGAAAGGATCTAATTTAGTTCCTCTTCCCAATGTTATATATGAGGAATAAGCTAAAGAATATTAAAAAAAAAAACCACAGATTTTATTTTGTATGGGAAAACTAGCATCATTTAAATAGAATCATAGAATCACTTGGGTTGGAAGTTCATCAAGTCCAACCACAGCCTAATCCTGCCTAGTCCACCACTAGACCATGTCCTAAAGTACAACATCTACATGCCTAATTAGTGGAAAGACTCTGAAAACTGTTTGACTGGATACCTGGTTCTAAGCAATTCTGCTCAGACGCACAGTCTTCATTTCAATATTCAGCAGCAGTCAAAAAGAGAAGAACATGGCAAAACATCATTTTACATTCCGTAATTACATAAAACAATCACACTCCAGATACCTCATGCAGCTCTTGTCAGATCAGTCTAGCAGAACCAAGAAAGGCAGGGAGAAGGCAGAGACAGTCACTGGAAATGGTCTCAAGTTGCATCAGGGAGGTTTGGATTGGATATTAGGAAAACTTTCTGCCCCGAAGGAGTGGTCAGGCTGCCTAGAATGGTGGTGGAGTCACCATCCCTGGAGGTGTTCAAAAAGTGCGTAGATGTGGCACTCCAGGACATGCTTTAGTTGACATGGTGGTAGTTGACAGAGGGTTGGGCTTGGTGATCTTAGAGGTCTTTTCCAGCTTTAAAAATTCTATGATTCTATGGTATTAAGGGTCACTCCTGTAAACTATTGACACGTCTTTATCCAAGTTTATCTAGGAGGATATGACATAGGACTGCAAAATCCTAAATAATGTGGAGCAGGTAAAGCAGGTCATGATTCTTATTTCTCATAATATAAGAACAAAAGTGTTCTCAATGAATTTGTCGAGAGCAATTTTAAAAGCAAGATGAAGGAAGTTCTTTTTTTTTCTTTTCATATGGCATAGAGTAGTGCCATGGTACTCACTGACAGATGGTGATGGTGAATGATGAGAGACACCCATAGGAGGAAGAATTTAGAAAGTTATCAACTGAGAGAGCAGTGGAGAGGTGGCTTCTCAGTATGATCATCTGTGTGCAACCCTCATCTCCAAAGCCCTCAAGCAGCTGATTTTTGGAAGCTGAGGAGCACAGCAGATTCAATATCACTCTGTACACATCCTTCTCCTGTTACCCTTCTCCTCAGCATCTTCCACAGGTCATGATTAGAGACAGCAGAAGAGATTTCTAAACTGACCCAGGCAGCAGTGGTTAAGACTCAGAATGTATGTTCTCTTGAACCCCAGTGAGATCATTTTCCTGTAATGTGTCAGAATACAGAGCGAAGAATAACTCAGCAAACACTCTGGAGGGCAGAGGCTCTTGGTCCTTTCTGCCAACCCCCTGGGGAAAGCTTGGCTGCATAAGACATTTAAGAGAGCTCTAGGGATTTATATTTGTGCACCTGCATCACTCCCAAAGCACTCGGGATACATATGCACAGGAGTACACATATGCAGCATTCCTTTGGGATGAGCTGGGTAGCAGATTCCGGATGACCAGCCTAAAACATTTATATTACATCTCACTATCCTATAAAAGCATATAAATTGGGGCAGGTGCAGGATGGGAGGGAGAAGAAGGGGCAGGTTTTCACTCCCAGCTTACAACTCAAACCACTGCCTTGGCAGCGATTCTTGCACAGCAGCTTGCCAGAAAACACAGCAAGCTGGGGATTTGGGAACAGCTTGTTTTGCTGGCTGGGCTGCCGGGAGGGCTCCTGCTGGCTCCACTCAGAGGACTAAGCTATTCACTTCACCCTGTTCCTCCTTCCCAGGCTATTTCAGGGAGTCCATGCGTGCTGTAAATTCAATAAAACAGGAGGGCTGGTGAGGTCGGGTAACCAGACAGAGGTATACACAAACAGAACTAGCTGGTTGTTGGCTCCTATTGCTTCTCATTTTTCCAAAAGTCAGTGGAGGCTGGTTAAAACAAAGCTGACATGATGGTGAAATAGTGATTACCCTGTTTTCTTGCCAGCATTCCTAGAAACGCAGCTCATAAAACACACTGAATCATCTAAAAGTCTTCAAGGATTCAGTGAGAGACAAGAAAATTAATCTTTTCTTCATTGGCATCTATTTTTGCTATAATGATGAAACCATACTCCTACAGCTCTTCTGAAAGTAAGACTTTCATTCAAAGAGGACCTGACTCTGCAATCCAGTCATGTTGAGTAACGTTTTGCAGGGATTTTGCTGTGACAGCTTGCACAGAGATATATTGTTTTCCTACGAATGAGGCCAGCAGAACGGCTCTTTCAGCTTCTGTCACCGCTGTTGTAATTTTCAAGCTGGCAATCAGGAGCAATATGAAGTGTCAGGTAAAATATTTTGTATCCCTTATTCAACGGTCTTCTAGAAACTACATGCCATGCCAGGTTAGGGAACCCATTTCTTAGAGTAAGGAAAGGCTTACAACAACACACTGTAATTCCAGCAAAAAAAAAAAGGCAAAGGCAGGACACTAAGATGTTGGACTCCTGTGGATACAAAAAGCAAAAAAACTAGTCACACAACACAGAACTTCCAAAATAATAATTATAACAATAATAATGACAATAACAATAATAAGAATTAAAATATTATTATTTTTATAATAAGCTATAATAATTG